>JAFFST010053087.1:182139-202139 GCA_022414735.1 Noturus placidus
CCAGACCTGAATCCAATCGAGAATCTGTGGAAAGAACTGAAAACTGCTGTTCACAAACGCTCTCCATCCAACCTCACTGAGCTCGAGCTGTTTTGCAAGGAGGAATGGGCAAAAAAATCAGTGTCTCGATGTACAAATCTGATAGAGACATACCCCAAGCGACTTACAGCTGTAATCGCAAAAGGTGGTGCTACAAAGTATTAACTTAAGGGGGCTGAATAATTTTGCTCGCCCAGTTTTTCAGTTTTTTATTTGTTGAAAAAGTTTGAAATATCCAATAAATTTCATTCCACTTCATGATTGTGTCCCACCTGTTGTTGATTCTTCACAAAAAATTACAGTTATATCTTTATGTTTGAGGCCTGAAACGTGGCAAAAGGTCGAACAGTTCAAGGGGGCCGAATACTTTCGCAAGGCACTGTACATGACTACATGGACTTTGATAAATGTAATATTGTATTGTTGAGTAAAACCTGTGTGCAAATACTGAACTAGGATCAGTCATTACTGTTTATAATGTTGGCTTTATTAGGACGTTTTTGCTAGCCGAGACCGATTGGCATTCCTACTCTATAAAAGTATACAAAAGTACTACAGTGTGTGTGTGTGTGTGTGTGTGTGTGTGTTTGTGTTTTGGTAGGTTGTATGAGGCAAAGCTGAACAGCCCTCTCCAGAAAGCACTCAGTCCTATCGTGTGGTGTAGACAAGCCTTGGACAACCCCAGCCCTGACATGGAGTCAGCCAAACGCTCCCTTCTCCACAGACTCGACCTCACAATGACCGGTACTACACACACACACACACAACACACACCAATCTGTCATCTCTTGTGCTTTTCTCTATCTCTAATCTTTTTTTCCCAGCTTAAGTAGCACAGCTCCCATGAATTTCATAAAAAAAATTTCCCCCTCACTTGCTATTTGTTTATTTATTTATTTATTTATTTATTTATTTTTACGCTTCACTGCTAAAGAGGTTCTTCTTCCTCCTTTCCTCTCCTCCTCCACTTTGGCTTTTTTGTCTGTTTTCCTTCCATCTCCCTCTCACTGTCTGTGTTTTGCATGTGGGCTGGCAGCGTACTATACCCTGTCCTCTGCTTTAAGAGCTCGCACATCCGGGTGTGTGTGTGTGTGTGTTCTTGCACTAATTATAGGGAACGGTCAGGGAGTTCTGGGAGAGCTCAGATCATTGGGAGAGGTGTCCGTGCCATTTTTACTCTGGGACGATCGTAACATTACCGTGTTTCTACAAACCTTCAGTGTGATTCCGATCCCCACCACGACCTTCCACAATGTGCTCACACACTTGGATTTGAGCTATCGAGATCAGGCTTAATCAGAAGTGGTGCCGTTTTGGACCAGGTCCACACGTCTTTCTGTAGCCACATGGACATGTGTGGGTGAATTTGCTTGGTAGCTCAGTTGTTGATTTAAAAATAAATAAATAAATCAGTATGTTTGGCTGATGAAGAGCTGTATACACGCATCGACCACTTTAATGTATTTCCTTGATTGGACAAAAGAAGATTAGAAAACTTCGCCTGTCTGGTTTTGTTGAGTCTGTGCCTATTGTAGCCTCAGATTCATTAGCCATCTTTCCATCTACGTATTTCTATACTCATTTTGGGATATCACATAAAAACAAAACGCTGGATGGAAACACCAGCTGTGAATAAAATCTCCAAATTGCTCATAAAAAAAAAAAAAAAACTTGCACTCTCAACTGAGGCATGTGGCTTAACTAGGATGGAAACACATTTACCGAACAAATTCCTCGATGTGCATTAAAAAAAAAATAATAGTAATAAAAAGTCTTGTGAATGTGCCTCTACATATCATGTGATTGGATAATTGGTTCAGAAATGTAAAACCAGGAGACCAATACCGTTGCACAGCATCTCAAATGTTGTTTTTGTCATTCTGAAATGCCTGAGCTAAAGTCTGTCATCAAAACAATTTACAGTCGTTATCCCTCCAGGATTTAGCATTTTTGCGATCGCAGAAATGAACACAAAATCAAGGAAACGGTGCAATATTCAGAGGAGCTTGCAGGTTTTCCGCGGTTTCGAGCTGAGGCGTCACGCGACGTCCTCACGATGCGCATTCAGCCAAAAGCCCTCATCAATTCATGTGCGTCGAACACGAGTACAGCTAAAAGGTCTCATTTACCAACAAACACCACTGTGCAAAACCTTTTTGCCAATTTGAGTAGTTTTCCACCACAAAAAGCACAAACACCCACATATTTTGAAAAAGCCGCAGCAAAATCAAACATTTTTGGGCGGGATGATCACAAAAAAACCTCCGAAATCCCGTACTAATTAAAATCTCTGGTCGCGTACAGCTGCTACTCTGATTCCTGTTAAGGCGAGATGCTTTTCAGCTCACCATGGCGGTTTGAGTTGTCCGACTTGCGAACCAGTCTGTTTAACGTGTAGACCTGCAGCGTGATTTAATAGTTACAATGACCATCCTAATACAGTGAACTGAACAAAATTTACTCTAATATTCACATGATCTTTCTTGATGTATGATGCTGCAATATTTGTCAGTATTTTATTCAGATCATTGCTGTAATCCACTAGGTTTTAATAAATATGTTAAGTTGCTTATTATAAAGAAAAGAAGCCTGAACGATTTGCCCCATGTCTCCTGTTTACACATGTCTGTTATAAGCTCTTTGAGTCTGACATTGCAGGTCTTATGTAGTTCGTAGGATGGCATAAGCATGGTGTTTTTGACAACAAGAGAAGTGAAATAACTGAGTCCAGAGTATTGTGCTGTGAATCCCTTTGAATGCTGCGCAGTCACAGATGAATTTTCTCTCTCCTGGTAAGATGTCTGGGGAGTGTGTATGTGTTTGTGTTACTCAGTCCATGGTAACCAGTCTCTTGTTTTTACACTCCTGTGTGTAATGTAAAAGAGGGCATGGCTCTGTGGTTGAAATAACAATGGAGATGGACAGAATAAAGATGGAGAGGAAAAAACAAGGACTAGAACGTAATATCCAGCTGCATGAACTTTGATTATAAACTTATTTATGCTTTAAACTGTGTATAATTCATCATAATTTTTTCCCCACCTCTATATATTCATTATGTCATTATAATATTAGAATATTTGTTCAGAAGTTATTACTGAACAGTCACACACAGCTATCACCTCACACACAGCTATTCTGCTGATGAATAACTTCACCACTAACTCGTTTGAGACTCATGCGAGCGCATGATGCATGTCCGAGAGATCAGATTGATCAGATTGATACTGGCAGGAATTCTCTTGAAGTGCACGTATTATGGTTTTGAAACGTGCCTAATTTTGTTTAAAAGCTCTGATTCAATAGATTTACATGCATCCAAGATCAAAAAACACTTTAATGTGCTCATAATTGAAATTGCCACATTAACCCCCCCCCCCAGATTATTTTATGATATAATTCCAGTCTTTGCTCAGTGTTACAGGATCCGATATTTGAAAGATGTTTTCTCTGATGCAAAAATGATCCACCATTTTTTTTTTTTTTTTTGCTGGTGTCAACTGGTATTGGTGCCGTCACTCATTTTAATCCAAACCTTATTAACTGGAGAAACAAGAAGGCCTGCAAAAGAATTCAACACGGACCGAACGTGTGTTGTCCATGGAAAGTTCAGGAATAAACCGCTCCAGAATGTTGTACACATTTTAATAATGAGCCTTATAATTGAATAGTTTTATAAAAGGATTCAAATAAATCAGTACAGATGGGACTGAATTTAATAAAGGAACCCCTGCTCTATTCTCACTCTCTAACTCGCGCACACACACACACTCTCTCTTTCCTCCCTCTTTCCATTTTCCCTTTTCAATCTTTTATGCTTGGTCTATATTTCTGATTCCGTGCTCTCAGTCAAACTCTTACTGTTTTTATTCTATTCTTTCTTTTTGCTCTCTTCCGCCACATCTGTGTTTCCTGCCTTGACTCTCACACAACCGCCATCTCCCCCCTCTATCTCTCTGTGTATCTCTCTCTTTCTCTTCTGCTTTCTCTCTCACCTCTCTCTCTGTGTATCTCTTTCTCTTTCACTCTCTCTGTGTGTATCTCTTCCACTCTCTCTCTCCCATTTCTTTTCTGTCTGTGTATCTCTCTCTTTCTCCCCCCCCCCTCTCTCACGCGCACACACACATATTCCTCCATGTGACCTCCCCTTATCTGTGCTTGTATTTTTCTCTGACTCTGCTTTCGGGTTTCCTGTTCTTCCCAGTGGCTATCGGCTTTTCTCTTTAACAACCTTACTGTGCTTTCTCAGCACTAAGTCCTAAATATTTATTCTAATAAGTATTTTGCTTCTTTACCTTGAAAGGAGAATAATAGTTTGGTCACAGGTTGGTGCTTTGCGTATCCAACTTATTTCGGTTGCGTTTTAACAGTGAGCTGGACAGACAGAAAGGCCAAGCTGCTTATCCCCTAATAGACTCAATAGACGTACTCGCTTAAGGTTTGTGGAGGCCAGGAAACTAGTTCCAGTTCATTTGTGCTGCTTACTCAAGTCAAAATATTACCCGTCATTTATTTCAAATGTATATCGTGCTCTGGTCTCTCACACAGACTGTCACATAGCTAGATAGTGTCCGATTGTGTCGGTTTACTGTAATGTCTGTGAGAAGAGACCTCGCCATTAACTGTACTGGTCTGGAAAGGCCATCATTTTAACCCACTTATGGATGGAATCAACGATCTGATGTTTGTAGGAAGGTATTTGGATCTGTATGCTTATATGTGGAAATTGTTGGGGTTTTTTTTCCTTTTCTGCAAGTAATCAATCATCTTTTCTTTTTTTTACCTCAAAGAAAGTCTGTTAGCTTGAGCTAAAACGATCTCGCAGTTGTGGCATTCTGGTAATGCTTAATTTCACACATTTCATGTATCTTCATATTCCTCAGTACTAGTGCACAGACACCATGAGATAATATAAGGCAGATGTCCCTGGGCAGTCTATTTTGACCTTTTTTATATCCGACTTGGTTGGTGTATATTGTACGTTGTGTGTTTGCGAGCGTCACAGTGTTCAGTTCATCTGTGATAGTAAATGTCTTTGCATAACTCTTGAAGTTTTGCAGTTACCGTTTATGCTTCTCCCAAATATCAGATTAGGACTCCTTTCGTCAGTCCGTTTCCTGTTATATCATGCCAGGCTTTCTGTCTAGACTTCAACACACACACACCTATTAGTCAACTTTAGGCCAGAGGTCATGCCCCATAATCAGGGTTCATAACAAGGTGCTTGAAGCACTTGAATTTGGCTTTTTGGAAATAGGCATTTTTATCTAGTGGAGCTTAAAATGTCATAAAATAGCTTTAGTGTTTATTATTGATAGAACACAAATCCAATCCTTTCACTCCATATATGACTCCCTGCCACAGCCCCCCTACCTCTATCCCTCCCTCTCTCTTTCGCCCTCTGTCTCCTCTTGCAATTCACTCACTCAGTTTAACAGAAACAGCACCTGTCCTCTTTTCAGACCCCTTTAGCAACTTTTTATTTTTATTAAATGTAAAAAAAAAACATTTTAAAGCCCAAATCTAGCAACATTTTGGACAAACCTTAGCTACTTACCATAGAAGAGAGTGTCCAGTGCTGCCTCGCAAGCGTGAGGTCCTGCTTTCCACCGCAGGTCAGTAAATGGCAGAGTGGAGCAGCACATTTTACCTCTAAATACAGCCGAAAACACAGCACAGCCGTTGTCTTTAACTTTAACACAGACTCTAAATGGCTGTGGTGGGTTTGTCCGATGACGTCATGGTTATAAAATCAGGATTTTGTGATGTATATGTGTGTTAGTGATTTTTATTTTTTATTTTTTTCTAAGCTGACCTATAGAGCCCACTGCCCCTAAATAATGTAGATGGAGAAGAAGACTAGAGATGTCGAGCAGCAAAACAGAGGAAGTGGAAGGAGTGTGGAGGATGCAGAGGCGAGGAAATGGACTCTAATGGCCTCTTGAATGTCCGGCTGTGTGTGTTTGGATGTGAGAGTGTATCCATCAGTGCTACTGAGATATGACTCTGAGCCTCGATAAGTCTTTGGGAGTTTAGGATCTCCAGGCCAGCCTTAATACTGCTAGCAGTGGACTTTCAGTAAGAGTTCAACTTCATTACTTCATAAATGACTAAAGCTTTTCATGGTGTTTCATACAAACACAATGTAGCCATTTAGAGTGTGTGTGTGTGGGCGAGGTACGTTGTGCCCATATGGAGTGAATAGTGTCTATTGTTAATGCACTGGACACACAAATAAAGGCTTTCTGTGTTGTTCTTGCCTCTGTCATTTGCTTAAATAGACTTTAAGCGCATGGTCATGCTGACACATTCAGCAGCAGTGAGGGAAGTGTTCACTATCTTTAAATGTCTATCTGTCAAATCACCATCAAATCAAAAATGTAAGTTTTGTGCCTTTTAGTATGAATATGTTTAGCTTAAGGTTATCTATAAGCTGGTGCACTCCAAAGCAATGACACAGTTTGCATTTAGAAGATCTAGGCATTAAAAATTTACAGTCTTGCTCTCTTCCACAATACGGTGCAACACTTTTGATGACATCATTCTGCACTTAAGCTTTTCATCAGATTTTCATCCAATCAAAAGCTCTCTGGTCCCCGACATTATAAAAATCACCCTGCCGAAGTCGTCATTATCTAGCGAGCGAAAGAGATCATATCAGCAAGCACGGGTCATAAATGTGTCGCGTTTAATTCAGTTTTCTATCTGTTAAGAAGGTGAAGGACAGTGCTTGAAATCATTCACTTGCAAGGAGGAGGTATTTGTGCCAGCTCACAGCTTTGTGACCGTCTGCCTCTTTGTTAGAACAGTCACCCTCTGTCCTTGACTGAAATTGATATGGCCTGGCTCTAAAGGTTCATTTTCTTCATCGGGAGAAGATTCTGCGAGGTCTGCTGGAGCAGGTGAAGGAGGTGGTGAGAAATCCTCCGCGTGTGAATCCAACGCATCGTAATTGCTCGGGCTTGCATCCATATAACTGTGAAGTGCAGCTTAGCCCGGGCTAATTAGCTAATCTAAATGCTATTGGCTGTTTAAAAAGGGGGAGGAGCCACTCGATGCATCCTTCCCTGAATTCCTGTTTCAATGGAAATTACATCAATAGAGCAATCCCTAACCTTCATGTTCCTCATAAATTATTCCATCTCTTCTATATTTCTTCCTCCACAGCAAATAAGAGGCGGAGTCTGTACGGCAGTACCTACAGCCCTCAGATGGCCTACGGAAGCTCATGCAGTCCAAATGCAGCCAACAGCCCGTACAGCAGTGGCTTCAACTCGCCTTCCTCCACTCCCTCCAGAGTGCCTATCGTCAAACAGCTGGTACTGCCTAGTAGCACAGGTGCCCGTTAACATTCATCTCGACACTACAAGCCCTCAACACTTCATATTGTTTTTGAAATATACGCAACAAGTACTGCAGTGAAACAGAGGCCGATTGTTTGTTTTTATATTTGTGTTTGTCCTGTGTGTGTTTGCAGGTCATCAGCGTGGCTCGGTGGACAGAAACCCCCCTGCGGTAAGCCCTCAGTCGTCAGTGGACAGTGAGCTGAGTACTTCTGAGATGGACGAGGACTCTGTAGGATCTTCTACCACCTACAAGCTCAATGATGTCACCGATGTGCAGATTCTAGCCCGCATGCAGGAGGAGAGTGAGTGAGGGGTTTCTGAACATTTTTGGGCCCCCAAATTATGACAATTATGACAAGAGAGTATATTGGGTACAGAGCAAAGCATTTTTGTGTGAAGTAGAAAAGCTGGGAGAGTCAGGGTTATATTTTTATCGTGAGACTACATAACGTCCTGGCAGTCAAGCATCCTGTTTCAAAATAAAACTAGGATAAAATCAGAATCTAACTGCTCTGACAGGTTTTTACTAGCAGTTTTGGGTAAAGCATTCCTTTTAAAGGTGCTTTTGAGTAATAATCAGGATAATGCCTTAAATAATATTGAGAACTATGTAGCTCCACCTGTGTGGTTTTTAATGTTTGTATTGCAATTGTAACTCCCCTCACATGCAGCTCAAGGAATTGCACCTGTTACTTTACCTAGCGATGAGCTACTTCAACTTCTTTTTCCTTTTTCAACACAAGGTGTATATTAGAGCTCTGAGCATTGCCGTTGCTACATAGTGATTTTTTTATGTCACAGCAACCAAATCGTAATACTTCAGTCTTGTGATCTCCATGTTGCATAAAACATCCAACATCTAACCTCCGATGACTTTTTTTTATATTCATAGTAAACTTGCTGAATGTTTTATTTAAACAATATTTAAACAATTATTATTTAAACAATATTAATCAGATTTCATTTCATGCAGAAATCTGCTACCTGTTTCAGGACTGTGATATCGGTGTGTGTGTGTGTGTCTCTCTCTCTCTCTCCCTGATCACCCTTCACTTGGGATTGTACGATGTTGTATAAAACTCCTCGTGCTGTGTGTGTCACCAGGCCTACGTCAGGACTACGCTGCCACAGCATCACGTCGCAGCTCAGGCTCATCGTGCCAGTCCCTGAGGCGCGGCACGCTCAGCGATCAGGAGCTGGACACACAGAGTCTGGAGGATGACGAAGAAGCAGCAATGCCCATGGCCTACCACCACCCACCCATAACGCGCTTTAGCCCCTCGCCTCGCGTCTCACCCCGTGTTTCACCTCGCCACTCTCCACGCTCGCGTTCACCCACCCGTGCCTCGCCACAGCCGGTCATGAGCCGCCTGCAGCAGCCCCGTCTCTCACTGCAGGGCCACGCCCATGAAATCCACACAAACTCCATCAAGAACGAAGGTAGGCGGGGTTCGACATGTTTTGAGCACATCTTTACTGATGGGAAGGGAAAATGTTTAATAGCAGCAAAAGCAATTACAGTGTTATACAGTTATAGCAGAAACGTGGGAATGTGCATAATACTTCTGATGCCTCTGATCTTTGGTGTGTCTGTGCGTGTGTCTGTATATGTATGTGTAGAGAAATTACGGCGGAGTCTTCCAAACCTAACACGTTCCAGCTCCGGCCCTGCAGCCGAACTTGTCAAAAACAGCCGCAGCTGTGAGTCCAACCTGCAAGTGCCAAATGGATCCCCACGACACCAGAGCCAGTCAACCAGTGAGTGAACACACACACACACACATGGGTCAATCAGACAGTGAGTTGACCGCATAAATGAGAACGTGTACAGATGTTCCTAATAAAGTGGACTGTAAAGGTATATGCACGTTTCTGTCTGTTGTTCAGTACATACACACGAGTGACATTTATTCTGCGAATTGCTGATGATGAATTTTTTGTACTAAAGAGAGAATCAGCGATGAAAACTGAAACAGGAAACAAATCATGTTTTCAACAGATTCAAATTGAAAAGAAAATCACAATCAGCACTTTCATGAGTGGGCGCAGGGTATTTAAACTGTACTCATCCAGTGAATTCATGTGTTATTCTTCACCTTTGGCTATTAGAGCACTTCTCTGCATAACTTTTAAATATTACTATCTCATAGTTTCTTAGCTACATACTCAGTACCTTTTCTTCTGTACTGCCACATTCTCTACTCTGCTTCTTTCTTTCATGTCACTTAATTCATGGCACTATTTATCGTGTTAATTTTCTGGAAAAGACTTTAGAAACATAATTAACATTAATTTGTCTTTAAACGTCACAATGCTTCATTTAGTGATAACGTGAAGGAAACTGTTAGGGGACAGACTGGCTGTAGATTCTTGAGAATAATCAATGCTGTAAGCAGAAATAAAACAGTCTTTGTAAATGCTATACAGCTGATATCGGCACGCAGTAACGTTGGATTGTAATGCTCATTTGACTGCTAAAGGTGGTATACACACGCCTACAGGACTCTTTAGGTACTTTTGTCAAATGCCGAAAGTTAAGTGTGTTATCGGTGGAACGTCCCATGTTATTTCTATCCTTCTGTTTCTTCCACTTGCTATTGTTTAGCATGCCGTCCCTGTCCCCTACCTCCCTTTTTCCTCTCTAATGGTAGCTTGGCTATGTTATTGGCACTTCCTATCTAGGTGAAATGATTTCCTTTTCTGTGGTGCCATCTAGTGGGCAGTGATTCCTTGGCTAGATAACGGTTTTTCCTTTATGTCTAGTGGAAGCATGGCTCGCTCACTTTGCTTCAACAGATTAAAACCTCGTGCTGGCTGGCTAGCTGTCCCTCTGTAGGCTGTCTTCTTTAACTTGATGTTATTTACTGATCCTGGATCAGTGTGTTGATGGTTATTGTGTTAAACGCTCACCTTGGGTCAGCCTGTATCAGACCATGATTCCTGATTGTCTCCCAGCAGCGCAGCACCAAAGGCTCTCCGGGCCGGCGCGTGCCTCCCCGAAACCCAAAGAGCGGCTGCAGAGCCCCACGTCTCTACGAGGTAAAACAATCGATAGCTGAAGCCCGGATTTATGCACAGCCCACTCCTGGCCACTGGGTAATCAGGAAGTTGTTTTGAGTTAATTTTGTGGTGGTAGAAGCTCTCCGTCAGTGAGTTCAGGGACTTTTGAAAAAGTTCCTGATCTGTTGGTTATGACGTCATGATTGCTATCTGTGGAATAATGATTGTGTATATGAGTGGATGTTGTAACATGGTGATGCCAAAATATCTCTGAGACCCTCTGGTGGCTGGTTGCAGTACAGAATATTTAACCCCTCCCATTTCCATGTTCGTGAATGGCAGGGAAAGCTCAAATTACATTACAAGCTACATCTTCACAAATAATGTTTTGTGATATCTTAATATCTCCTCCTCCAGTGTTTTTTCTTAAGATAAATTTGTTAAAAAGGGGTGTGGTTAATGAGGTGACGGTGGTTCTGGACATAACAGTGAAGCCTCATGAAGACGCGCACTTACCGACACACACCTGAACTTCTTGACAGTTGTGTAATAAAGCCATGTCTTGTTTTGCTGTAAACAGACCCTTTTTTCCTGTGTGTTGCTGATTTTGATGATTAAACTAGTTCGTTATACAAGTGAACGAAATGATGGCATTAACCAAGGCAGCTAACTCGAGCTACATTTCTAATTCTATACAATTTTCTATTGACTGTATGACATTAGCGAACACAGCAAGCCTGGGAAGTTTAACAAGTTACTTCTTTTTTTAAAACCAATTCCATCGAAAGAACAAGTGAAGCACAAACCAGCAGACTTCTCTATTCAGATGGGTAATTTGCTGCAGGTTTCCAAGCTAGATGAGAAGTGTGGAGAGCGATGATTTACACTAAAAAAAAAAAAAACGAAAAAAATGTTGTTTTGAGTGTAAATGTTGATTGCTGTTCAGAATGATATTTTCAGTTTGTACATTACATTTGGCTAATTATACTTACATTACTTTGATTAAAATAAGATTAGCCAAATTGTCGCTCCACAAGTCATGACTGAAAGCTCTAAAATGTTTTACTGTCCACGGTAAAATCGATACGACTGTCGAAAGTATATGACCACAGTTTACCATTTTACATATTCACTAATAACACGGTACTTACTATTTTTAGAGAGTGTTAAATGTGACATCTTAAGTTGCACTTGAGGTAAAAGCTCTGTGTGAGGGCTGCTGGAATGAAGTGGGGCATGTCCACGATCAGTATGTGGAGGCGAGAGGCGGGCCTTCTGTCTGAGCAGCTGTATATACTGTTCATGTTATGGCTCATGTTCTGACCCACTGCGCATGGCTTCATAAACATATAATGGGAGTAAATGGTGCCATGTTGTCCACTCCTATACACAGTCATTGGTTTGAACACATTGTCATGTGGTCTGTCAGTTGTTTTTCAGGAATTTGAAATGTAGTGCTAGCTGAAAGTATGATATATCAAAAATAATTTGCCAATTAGTAAAGGTTAACTTGTAAACAAGTTGATCCTCGTACAGCTGCAGAGATGCTTTCCTGGTTTCATGCGGGCATTTGTGTGAGGAAGTATGTGTCACTCCGCTGAGATGTTTGTCTGGTCCATCTGACAGGATCTCATGAGTCTCGCGAGCTAAAAACAAAAAAGCCTCGAGGAGCTTCAATTGAAACATGGCCATCTGTTTTTCAGTGTTTATTTTCTCTTCCATACATCACCTCACATTCTGCCAATACGTTAATAAACCTGTTTGAGGAAGTGCGGAAATATTAAAGCTCTTAATCCGAAGGTTGAGACAGGCAGATAATGTACACGTTCAACAAGAATTCAACGTGGGCTGCGTTCCAAACCACCTTCTGTGCACTAAATATGATTCTTTAATAGTATGTGGACACATTTGTGCACAGATGTTCTACTTGGGAAAGATTGACCTCAAGAAATTCCTACACAGCGTAGCTTTAATGTTTTAGTTTATTCATTCATTCAACTTCAGTGACCGCTCCATCCTGGACATTTCAGGGGGTGCAAGATAAATTAAAACGACATGTTTGACGTCGATCATCACTGGGTCTGTTTAGCCATAACACGGGTGACTTCAGGTCAGGTTCGATGAGGGAGGCCGTTTAAATAGGTGTTGTGAACGCAAACAAAACACTTCTACATGAAATAAACTCCATCCACATGCACTTAGCGGGCCGCGGAAGGCGACGGCCCGTGAACGACTGGCTGTGAATGTATTTGAACACAAGAATCTCCTGTTTCTATCTTTAGTTCCTCTCTCGTGTTGCTTTGGAGAGGAAGCAGATTTCAGTGAGTATTCACTGAGGTGCTGGCTGTTTTCCATATTGTGATTTTTATATTTATATATATATATATATATATATATATATGTTGTGTGTGCGTGTGTGATTGCTTATTTTCCATTTTGCTACTAGTAGGAGGAGGAGCAGCATGCTCCACTCTTATTGAGGATAGTGAATTAATGAATGCTTGTGATAATCACACATCATCACATCTCATTTATTCATTTTAATTGAACACCAGTTGATTCCTTGTGAGTTGGTTTTTCTTGTTTGTTTGTTTTTTTGTATAATTTTTCCGTTTGTCTGTATAAACGGATGGTGTGGTGTGTATGTCTGTTAGTGGATTCGATGTCCTTTTACACATGGATTATTCTGTTGTGTTGACAGAAAAGTGGTGTGTGTGTGTCTGAGATTCAGTATTCCATCCAGTGTAATTTGAAGGTTTATAACTGATCCATCCATTGTAGTTCATTCATAGTGACCACATGAATGGTTTTTTGACATTGCTTGCATTGTTTTTTTTTATTTTTTAAAATCTTAAATACACTTATACATTTTGTGCATCACTTTAATGCCTCTTTCTTGGAATTCTCTGCTCTTCAGTTCCCCCTAGCAGTAAGTTGCGCACACCGGCAGCACCATCACCTCTCGCCCTGCGGCAGCCCATGAAGGTGATGTCTAATCCTGGTTCAGTCACTACCACGCCCACTCGTTCTCTGGCCCCGCCCCGTAGTGCTCTGCCTCGCCCCAGCGGCCCTGCTGCCGGGGGTTTACCTGTGCCTCGCAGCAAACTGGCCCAGCCTGTGCGCAGGTACACACACACACACACACACACACACACACACAGCATACTGGTGTATAGCTCTGAAGTACAAATATTGTTGTTACTGTACACAAGTATGTTTTGGGACCATTTCTACCTTATTATATGTTTATAAATAAACATGGCAGCTTGAACATTTAGTAAATGCATTATTAACCTGCCCTGAAGAACCTTCAGATATTCTTATATTTTTGATACCCAAGTACTTTTCAATAATCAGGTTATGTAACTTTAATTTGATTTGATTGTAACTCTAGCTTTGTACACCACTGACCACTAATAGTTATTGCCACCTGTATGTTTGATGGTCTGGGCAAACCCTTCACATGGTGATATTTTGACATTTTTCCATCACGTAGCGCTCTGTAATACCGAGTTCACACTTCACGGCTTGTTATAGATGTGTGCACACACACACGATCGCTCGCAGACGGGGTCTTCACCCTTCACATTTCACCTGGAAAGATCCAGGTGGATCTTGGGCGGCTGTGGCTCAGTTGGTAGAGCGGGTTGTCCACTAATCCACTAACCGTGGGGTTGGCGGTTCGAATCCCGGCCCGGGTGACTCCACATGCCGAAGTGTCCTTGGGCAAGACACTGAACCCTAAGTTGCCCCCAATGGCAAGCTGGCAGCTCTGCTACCATTGGTGTGTGAATGTGATCTCATTAGTAAGTCGCTTGTAAATGTAAAAATGATATTTCTGTAAAAGCTGCTTTGAGACAATGTACCATTGTAAAAAAGCGCTATACAAATTGATAATTATTATTATTATTATCCTTTCTGAAGTGATGATCTCTCCCCCCGCGCCCCAAAAAAAACCCGCTTCCTCATGAAAATAAAAGCGAGAGCTGTCCATCATGTGACTGTAACTACTTTGAACCAAATGGCGAAATAAAAAAAAAAATGTGTAGTAAATACAGGTTGGGGAAATGCAAGCAGAGTATAGTGAAACATAGCTGTTCTTATACTGTGCAGGAATCGTGATCTTTACAGAAAGCCTAGGCAAGATTAAAAAGTAAAAGAAAAAAAACAGCAGTGAACTAAATGGTTTCACAGATTTGTGTGTAGGCAGAAACAAAAGAAACGATGTGCTGTCATTTTTGGCTGTTTTTCACAATTCAGCCACAGCAGACATCCAGTGGGTTTTCCCAGCTCACCTCATAATTAAATTCTCTTCATATATTTAATGTCTAGACGCACAGAGCTGTTTTACATCACTTTATGGAAATTTATACACTTAAGAAAAGCCAGCAATACATTCACATAGGAGCCGCCTACAGTCATGAAATCCCTTGGTGTTTGCGCTGCTCTCAGAAGATCGATAGAAGAACATCTCAAAGCTTACACGTAGAATACGGTGCGAAAGTTTCATACAAAGAAATGCTGTAGCGCAAAGATGCCTTCAAAAAAGAATGAAATTCAATGTTTCTACGGTTTAAAAAATACTATGAAAAGCAGTAATAAATGAAACCAAGTCAATATTTGGTCTGATGACCCTTTTGATTGTAGTCTCTGGTGCAATGTGTGCAGTTTTCTTAGGAAATGAGCTGTAAGACACGGTTCTTCTGGAGACGTTGACTGTCGCACTCGCGTCTGATTTTTGCAGCAAAACCCAGCAGCCTTCATTATGGGTTTTTTTTGTTGGTTGCTTTGTGTTTTTGGGTCTGAAAAGTGTCTCTTACCACTTTAATTTGCTGCTATCTTTACTGACATGCAAACATTTTCTGTCATTTTGTGCTGGAAAACTAATGTTTGGGAATCTAAAATATTTTTTGTACTGACTACAAATCTATAACAAAGTTTGTACTAAAATATAAAAATCCATTGTGCCTAAGACCTTCGTGCAGTTCTGTAGGTGCTAATAAGTTCAGTACGTATGTGCAGTGCTTTCAGCTGCGTTATGCTAATTCCATGAGGGTGTGTGTTTAACTTGTAGGTCTCTGCCAGTTCCTCGCACCTACAGTGGTATCAGGGATGAGAGCTGGAGAGAGGGCTGCTACTGAGAAGCCTGAAGCACAGAGACGGACTGTCCGACCTGGCACTTTACCGAGCAACACAAACGAGCAAGAGTTCCACTCGTACTATCCCCATACAATCAGCGCTGAAAGGAAAGTCTCACATCAGTGAGGATACGCATATCATGGCTGGCTGGAAAACCGTGAATGCCAAAGAACCTGACTGAGATGTACACATTCTGCCACAGGGCTGCTCTCACACCCCAACCAAACAGCTCAAACCCATCTCTCTCGAATAAACTCGTAAACACTTTATTGTCACGCTCTGCTTCTGCGCCCTGTGATGACCCTCGACTATCGCGACACGCATATTTTATTTTCCCTGTATCGGGCCTGTTGCAATCTCGGCAGGGTGGAATATTATGTGAAACTATTCTAATGGTATTTCACCACGTGTAGCTTGATGGCCATAGCTTAAAAAAAGAAAAGAGAAAAAAAACGTGGCTGTATGGTGATCAAACCCCTTCGTGTCTTTCAGCGGGAATGTCGTCATTTTTATGTGACAATTATTTATTTAGAAATAATTATGTAAAAGAAATTATTTACAGAATATATTCCGACTCAGTATTTGCTTTTGTTTTGGTTTTTTCATGTTTAGTTATGAATGTTAATGTTAAACCTCAACTTTAAAGCTACATTTCCAAAGCGTGGTTGTTTTTGTTTGTTTTTGTTCGTTTTGCTTTTTTGATGGATCCATGACAAACCGGCTCTACATTTGAAAAGGTTTGGGTTCACTGGGTTTTATTTAACAGTGATGAGATACACCAAGGTTGACATTTTAATAGTTTTTGAATTGTAACCTTGTAGAATCATGGAATCATAGAGGATCATGGGTGTTACTGTATGTCCTAATGGGTACTCTGTCATGTCCCAAATTGCGATTGTCCCAAATTTGGCAGTCAAATTACTGTAACCCATTCGATGTCTAAGATTAAATGTTGCGGGAAGAAAAGCATAATACAAACTGATAGACGGCGAGTCTGTCCGTCTGTCTCGTACTCAGGGGTGGGGTGGGGGGGGGTGGTCATGAGATGACATTGTGATGTGTAGTGTGGTGGAAAGAAAATGAAAAGTGTTCTCATTATGAGCTTGTCTCCGCAATCATGTTGATGATGGAATGGGTTTAACAAAAAAAAAAACAGAACCACAACCATGGTCCAGTAACAGGAAGTGGACTAGGAAGTGTTGAGCTTAAAGGCGATGCACAAACATGAGGAGTCACGGCGTTATCACAGCGAGAGATCAAGAATCAATAAAACCGCGCCTGAAGGGCAATGCCACTTCAGACTGCAGATGTTTTAAACATGAGTGCCTATAATTTATGAAATTCTGATTACTTTGTCTTTTGTTTGCATTTTATAAATTTAGTTTTTTTTGTGTGCCAACAGAGTTGTTGTCATCATTATATGCTTCAGGGGTCTCTGCATTTCTTTCTTCAGTTTTTTTTTTGGATTTGTAATTGCTTTGATAACATTTATATGTATGTTATAAACGCTTTGATATTTATGACTAAATGCTCTGATGTAATAAGAGGCTTATTTATTAAGACTGAGCGAAACCCGTGCACAGTGACGGGCAGCGTTGGTGGGACATCGGTCCGAGCTTGGTCTGGGCCTGAGCACACTCGCACCACAGCATTTTGTGGACAGTTTTGTTAAACATTTTTATATCTCCACAAACATGACGCTCAAGTTTTTTTCCCTGTGTTCACATTTCAAATAAAATGTCTGAAATGTCATGTCGTGGTCTGTGATGAATTCGTATAAACCCTCAGGAATAGTTGTAACCTCCAGGTAGTGAGTGACCTGTTAGTAACTGGATTCAGTGCCACGTATTACAATGTTTAAGTCAATCCAGTAGATACATATTCTTACAGATTAGTAGTTATTACAGATTATAGCAAAATGATGTCAAGATCCTGAAATGTTGCTTTGATTTAATGAGCTTAATCGATCATTTCAATGATTTTCTTGTTGATTTACAAGGTGTACTTGACTTCCCGGTCCTCTAATGATAGACTAATCATTTCATCCTATTTAGTTTCTATGATCGCTTCCATTATGTCTCAATAACAGAGTTGATGATTTCAATATGTTTACAGTAAGTTTAAATATGCCACTCCGTTTTTCTTCTTTTTTTTTTATGAATCATAAAATCTTATTAATCTTAAACTTGATCTGCACATTATTTCTTCTTGCCCTTTAAAAGGTATAATCAGAGATCCCTTATTGTCATTTCACAGGTGAGATACAGTACCCTCCACTAATAATGGCACCCTTGGTACACACAATTATGTATGGGAGCAATTTGTAGTATTTTGGGAGGTCAGAGTTAACAATTGAACAAATACATGACTTGTTTTATCTTAAAACTCTTTTATTTTCTCTTCCATTTGATCACTTTTCTGTTTCACACACCATGAAGTTACAGTGCTTGAAATTTTCTATTTTTATTTTCTAATTGCGTTTGTTTATTTCTTGCTCTCCTCTGCTACTCTCGTGCCTCTATTCACTCTTTTAATCATTTCCAGCGTTCTGTTTCCTCCACCTCATCTTCATCCTTTCTTTCTTCAGTCTGCCAGGCCCAGCTCTTTGCGTGTAAGTGCTGCGAGGACTTTGTCCTTCAGCGTCTCCGGTGAGGCACACTTCACCTCAGACTGCACCGCCATGTTGTTTAACCTCTTCCGCAGGTACTCTATTTTAGCGTCACAATGCCAGGGGTTAAAGGTCAACTCCACCCAGCTGATTCCTAAACCAAGGGTACCGGGTGTCAGGAATGTCAGCTGGTTCTCTGAGAGGTCCAGATACTGCAGCCGGTCAAGACCATGAAACACTGTAGCCGGGAGAGACTGAAGCTTGTTCCTCTGAAGGAACAAGTGAGTCAGGTTAGTGTTGTGGTTAAAAGCCTTGGCGTCCAGGAAGTGAAGTTTGTTCTCGTCCAGGTGAAGTCTTTCTAGAGCATAAAGGGACTGGAAGCTTTCAGCTGGAAGTGCCTCTAGCAGGTTCTGTGAGAAGTGTAGTGTTTCCAGGTGGCTCAGCCTCTGGAGCAGAGCAGATGGAATTTTCCTCAGCTTATTCCCTGACAGGTCGAGCCATGTGAGATTGCTGTTAGTGGGCAGCCAGTCGGCATCGACGCTAGTGAGCCGGTTGTCTTTAAGAACCAGGTTGAGGAGCGGGGCATGGTAGAATACCCGAGTAGGCAGCTCCTTTAGCTGATTACCTAAAGGGGAAAAACCCACACAAATACATACAGTAGACAATTTATATTTACAACAAAACAATGTAATCTTATAATATCTCTCTGCAATATATTTGTGCATCACTGTTATTATATATTGCATATACTGTTAATATATACTGTTTGTTCCTTTAACACAAACTCTTACTAACAGGCATGCTCTTTTTCATGTGTGTGGTCTGTTGAGTTTGTCACTCTGTATGAATACTACTAATGCACACATTCACTTGGAGTTAACGGGCTTCATTATCAAGCTGGATATGAACAGATTTATTCGTGAATCTCTCAAAGTTCCATTTAGACAAGAAATTTGGTATTCATCCATCCATCCATATTCTGAGTCACAGGGAACCTAGAGATTATCCCAGGGAACTCTGGGCACAAGGCAGGGGACACCCTTGACACAAGTGGCAACCCATCGCAGGGCAATTCATGAATCCATTCATTCAAAAGAAACAGTGACTACGTTTACATGGACAGCAGTAATCTAATTATTGAGCTTATTCTGAATAAGACAATATTGTGATTAAGGTGTGTACATGAATTGCTTTTAGAAGATTCCTTTCATGTTTCTGTTTTACTTGTTATAGAACATAGATCGATTAACAACACACGTCATTACGTCACCGCCCCACGCCGTCCGACGTCCCTCCAGAATTTCACGTATCGACATACAGTTTGTCTTCGTTATGGCACCGTATACAGTTTTGGGTGTTTTCGTTTTAAATTTTACGGAGGCTTCTAGTGCAGGTAATTATTTGTCATGCTGTATGCACAAATACACGACTGCTTGAAGACATGGGCTGATTCCCAAACCGTGTACTTACCTACTATATAGCAGCTGAAACACACGTACTACAATACAGTAGGTAAGTATGCATTTTTAAACGCAGCCGTGCTCTCTTAAAGTAAATTAAAGTAAATCCAAAGCGCTTTACACTGTGTCTCATTCACACACACACACACACACACACACACACACTCACACACCAATGCCATGCAAGGAGCTAACTTGCTATCGGGGGCAACTTGGGGTTCAGTGTGTTGCCCAGGGACACTTCGGCATGTGGAGTCACGTGGGCCGGGAATCGAATCAACCCTACGATTAGTGGACACCCTGCTCTATCACCTGACCCACAGCCGCCCCTAACACAGCTCTTGTTTGCCATCAAACAGTTGAGCATTGCCGTGTGTGTACGTGTCCTGTCACAAAATGCAGTGAAAA
>JAFFST010053087.1:207401-237679 GCA_022414735.1 Noturus placidus
GTGTGTTGAGTTATTTTGAGGGGACAGCAAATTTACACTGTTACACAAGCTGTACACTCACTACTTTATATTGTAGCACAGTGTCATTTCTTCAGTGTTGACACATGAAAAGATATCATCACATATTTACACACATGTGTGTGAGGGGTGTACTTACTTTTGTGAGATACTGTATAAAGTCACCTTTTCTAATTCTCATCACCGAATGATTATTTAGATCATCCTATGGAAGTGTCCATGCTCATGCATGTGCCCTCAGAGGTGCCATTGCAGCCTTAACGGACGCGCACGCGCGCAGGCACTCCCCGCACACTCCAGCGTCACGTCACCATGAGCGCGCGCTGCTGAAGGCGCAGTAGCTCCGAGGTTCTCCGGGTTTCCTCTTCGCTTTGTCCCGGGATCTGAGAACACAATGGAGAACTCCAGGAGTGATCCCTCCACTGCGGCGCTTCTAAACTTCCTGGGGAATGCAGTGAACGCATCCAAGATCCCGGACGTTGCCTTGGCGAGTTGGAGCGCGTCAGTGGAGCCGGCGGTACCCGCGCGCAAACCCGTGCCGTTCTGGGACTCGCCGCTGAGCCACGGCATAAACGTGTTCGTGGGCTTCACCCTGTGCTTCACCATGCTCGGGCTCGGCTGCACGGTGGAGATCAGTCAGATGGGCGAGCACGTGCGCAGGCCGGTCGGGGTGCTACTCGCAGCCATCTGCCAGTTCGCCATCATGCCGCTGGTGGCCTTCCTGCTGGCGCTCGCCTTCTCTCTGGACGACGTGGCCGCAGTAGCGGTGCTGCTGTGCGGCTGCTGCCCGGGGGGCAACCTGTCTAACCTCATGACCCTGCTGATCAACGGCGAGATGAACCTCAGGTAGACAACACACCCCTTTCCTCCAAGTTTCCTCCTCCTTCTTCTGCTTCTTCTTCTTCTTCCCATCATCATCATCATCATTATCACTATTATTATTATGATTATTATTATCATTATTATTACTGGTAGTAGTAGTAGTGTTGTTTTGGATAATGGGAAAATTTTGAAATGTGTCCACTGACGAAGCTACTTATGTATTTAAAGTTTATTTTCACGTGTGTGTGTGTGTGTGTGTGTGTGTGTGTGTTGACAGTGTTTTAATGACCATCTCGTCCACGGTGCTGGCGCTGCTGCTCATGCCCCTGTGTTTGTGGCTGTACAGTCGCGCGTGGATCGACACGCCAGTGGTGCAGCTGCTGCCGCTAGGCGCCGTCACTCTCACCGTCTGCAGCACACTCATCCCCATCGGACTCGGGGTCGCGCTCAGGTCCCGGTTCCCCCGCGCCGCTGACATCGTGCTCAAGGTAACATCGGACACGTCAAACAGGCTCAGGGCCATGTCCCAAACCGGGTGCTGCTGTAGGTTCACTAAACAGAATAGTATGGCCACCATACACAGGTGACGGAATATTGCACCTGTCGTCTGGTGTGCACATAATGACTGCGTGCCATCCAGGAGAAAGCTGAGTAGTTCATATGTATTATGCAATATGCCTTATACACTGTATGCTACAGGTACCCCACAAGACCTGCTGTTTTGGAGATGCTCTGACCCAGTCCTCTAGCCATCACAATTTGTCCTTCATCAGTCACTCTGATGCATACACTTGCCCATTTTTCCTTGGCACGCTTCCAACACAACAACTTCGAGAACTGAGTTGCTTAATATTTCGCACTCCTTGACAGGTGCCATTATAATGAGATAACCGACGTTATTCACACCACCTGGCAGTGGATTTAATCTTATGGCTGATCAGTGTATGTTCAAAAGTTTGTGGACACTTGACCCATATGTTCCTGGTGAACATCCCATTCCAGATTTAGTGTCCACTTTGCACTCGGTGTTCCAGTTCATCCAAAAGGTGTTCAGAGGGGTTGAGGTCAGGACTCTGTGCAGGACACTCGAGTTCTTTCACTCAAACCTTAACACACCATGTCTTCATGGAGCTCGCTTCATGTACAGGTGCATCATCCTGCTGGAACAGGTTTGGGCCTCTTAGTTCCAGTGAAGTGAAATTGTAAAGCTACAGCATACAGAGACATTCTATACAATTGTGTTCCCAACTTTGTCGCAGCAGTTTGGGGGAAGAAGCACATATGGGTGTGATGGTCGGGTGTCCACGCACACACTTTGTGTATATTGCTAATGAATTTGGTGAATATTAAGTTACATATTAATCGACAGTGGATATTGTCTATTTTATTTGGAATATGTACTCCTTTCATTTTTTTATTTATCTTTATACACAGCACTGTTAAATTCCAGATTCTGACTGATCAGAAGGTTCTTATAAAATGTCTATAACGGCACGCCTCTGACTATTGGCTGTAATTCAAATGACAGGTTTAGTCTATATTAATGAACTAGTTCTCTTTCGTTATCATTTTTTATATAGTTACATCCAATTCACACTTGTATGGCCACATGAACAGATTTTTAAAGCAAATAAACAGACAAAAGTGTCATTCATGTGGGAAAATTTTCTGTAAGCCCATTTTTTATTTTGCATTTCTTTTTTGTTTAGATTTTTTTTCCTCCAATGTCATTCCTTCTGAACGTACAGAAAAAAAGCGGTTCTGACACAAATCGTCAGGATAGAGGACTTTGTGGTTTCTCATTAACATTAGTTGAAGTTGTAGTTCTGATCAGAAATTCATGAGAAGGTCACATCCCAGCACTGTCAAGCTGCCACTGCTGGGCCCTTGAGCAAGGTCCTTAACCCTCAACTGCTCACCTGTATAAAGGAGATAAATGTAAGTTGCTCTGAATAAGGGCGTCTGCCAAATACCATAAATGTAAAATAATAATAATAATAATAATAATAATAATAAAGAAAAAGGATGATGAGGTACAACTGATGTTATAAAGAAAGTGATAACCATAAATAACTTGTACCACAGACAAATTGATAGAACTCTCAATCATTTTTTATTCTTTATTTATACATCATGTGATGTTCTGTATAACACTTACACAAGATACGTTTGTTATCTCATATTAGGCACTTCACATCACCCAGTTCCTTAAGGTTGTCCCATTTGTTGGACAAATGATGACCTAAGAAAGTACTTTTCATTACACATGAATGAACCTTTCTTCTGGTCATCTTGACAAATCAATCACAATCCAACAGACCTTTATGTTTAGGGAATAATGAAAATAGTTATACTTAGGATTAAGTTACTACCCTAAACATGCACTGCACATGCACACCGTTCAGGTAACAGTAATGCAGTAAACTAGACAGGAGCCTTGGGACAGAAATGATGTTCAAAACTGAGCAAGAGTTTCTTCTTTCAGTTAATTTTATCAACAGACAGCTTGATAAGGGCCTGGTGGTCAATGACAGATAGAGAGAGGGAGGGAATGAAAGAAGGAAGAGCAGAGTGATAAGGGTATCAAGATGTGTGTGTTTGTGTGTTTTACAGGGTAAGGGGGAGGGGGTGGAGGAGAGCGCTGTAAATTAAAGGGAGTGGATAAAAACATGCGGCACTGTCACTCTGATGGCTCTGCTCGATGTCCTCTGATAAATAGCGCCGACTCAGACGTACATATATAAATCTGTTATGCTAAAGTTTTTAATCGGGGCATCTTTTTTTATTTGCTTCACCCATTTTATAGATTGAATGGGAACATCTGGAGGCTGTCCCACATAGACAGCCTAAAGATGGCTGTGGATGTTCTTACTTGGATAGCCTTAGGACTGCAATTGTTAAGAACAGTTTTTCGCACTCAAGTCTCCATTACTGAACAGTTAATGAATTAATACAATAGACTCATAAGTTACTTATATGTTATCCATCCATCCTCTACCACTTACTCCTTTATCAGGGTCACGGGGAACCTGGAGCCTATTCCAGGAAGCATGGGGCACAAGGCGGGGTACACCCTGGAGAGGTGCCAATCCATCGCAGGGCACAATCACATACACACTCACACACCCATTCATACACTACGGACACTTTAGACACGCCAATCAGACTACCATGCATGTCTTTGGACTGGGGGAGGAAACCGGAGTACCCGGAGGAAACCCCCGACGCACGAGGAGAACATGCAAACTCCACACACACATGGCCCTGGCAGGATGCCCATATGTTAAATAAGCTAAATTCCTGTAAATACAATGAGCACTTTTTTGACTATACAGTACACAGCTATAGAAGGGAAATATTTATATTCGCATTACTCGTCATCACCCAGATGAGGATGGGTTCCCTTTTGAGTCTGGTTCCTCTTAAGGTTTTGTCCTTATATATTTCTGTAAAGCCGTTTTGTGCCAACGTTAGTTTCAGTTACATTTATATATCGCTTGTCTAGACGCTCAAAGCACTTTATATAGTAAGGGGGCGTTTTATATATTGCTGGATTTGTATCAAATAAAAGTTAGCCAAGTACCTTTCTTAACATTTTTACCTGTCACTCCCGTTTATCCACCAGGTGTCGCTGTGGTTGATGCTCATCACACTGGTGCTGCTCTTCATCATGACTGGTCTCATGCTGGGGCCCGAACTGCTAGCAACCATTCCTCCCGCGGTGTACGTAGTAGCCGTGCTCATGCCGATGGCGGGATACGCAGCAGGCTATGGGCTGGCCGTGTCCTTCTCTCTACCTCCAAACAGCTGCCGCACCGTATCACTAGAGACGGGCTGCCAGAACGTCCAGCTCTGCACGGCCATCCTGAAGCTGGCTTTCCCTCCACAGCTCATGGGGGCAATGTACATGTTCCCGCTGCTCTACGCACTCTTCCAGGCAGCCGAAGCTGCTGTCATCATCCTGGTGTATCGCGTGTACAGGAGAGAGGTGCTTCGCAAACAGGACCTGAATGGAGGGGACGATGATGACACCAGCATCACGTACAAGAGAATGGAGGAGGAAGAAGACGTGCCGTTTGACACAGCGTACGGTTCGGTTAATGTGAACAATCCCAACTCCATTGAGCTGGAGACTCAAGGATGGACAGGAAGCCCAACGCCTGTGTAGAAGACACACACACACACACACACAGACAAATGGGACATCACTGTGAACAGATGCTTAAACTGTGCAATACATTGTGACATTCCTTTGTTCATTGTTTTTATGCCAATCACTTAATCACTGCTGAAGTATTATACCTGTATTGCAGATTTGGTTCCTCATTACCCCATCATTGGTAATATAGCCTTTATGAGCTCTGAAGCCTTTCATCCAAAACGAGACCTAATAAACACACTGCATGTTTCAGAACAAGCTGCCATGAAAACTTACGGAATAGATAATCAGCTTGAACCTTAACCTTGGGCTAATCGCGCATATATCAACAATAATCTTTCTTCAGTGACAATCTGTGCTTAGGCTTAGTTCGAGTGCAACAGATAACCCTTTCCTGGGAATTCATATATTCATGTTCCTAAATGCTCATTATGCCACTGTAATGGTACTTGTAAATATGATCAAATATAAAGAATTCATCTATAGGACTCTTCAAATAAACGCCTCATACAGAATCTCAGAAATAAAGTCACAGGCGAGGAGGAATGCTCAGCACTTCTTTTGTTAAAATACAGAACTGACCTGACTTGATATGTTTACCGCAAATGGGATAGGGGAGTCAGGAAAGTATACTGTTAATAAACGCATCACATTGCCCAGCCCTATGCTGTCGTGTGTTGTGTGTATTCTGTACACTCCAGGGCAGGGGTTCTCAGTAACGCTTGTGAAGACAGGGAGATCTTTAACTAGAAATAAATTCCACTGACCCCTCTGAACAAACATAATCGAACTATTCGATCGTTAGGGTCATTACCTTTTTTTGAACAGATCACAATGGGGTCAGCCGCCTTGTGCCCGATGCGCCCTGTGATAGGCTCCAGGTTCTGCGTGACCCTGAAAAGGATAAGCGGTATAGAAGATGGATGGATGGATGGAGAATGGGGTCAGTCTAAGCTGACATTATTAATAAAGGTTTAGATTTAACCTTGTTCAGTTCATTCACTTTGAGAAGGTATATTGTTTATAAGCTACAACTAAACTCAGTACATTGCAGGATTTCATCCATATACTGCACTATATATACTCCACTATGCTTTAAGGCATGATTTAAATTTAAAGAAAACCTAAAAAGAAAAAAGAAGGAGAAGAAGAACTCTACCTCACTACCTTGGGAAAAATGTGTGGTTTTGGATGTACTACTTACACGATATGGTCAAAAGTATGTGGACACCCGAACATCCCATTCCAGATGTAGTCTCTCCTGTGCTGTTATAATAAGCTTGACTCTTCTGGGAAGGCTTTCCACTAGATTTTGGAGCATTTCTGTGTGGATTTTGTTCATTCGGCTATAAGAGCGTTAGTGAGGACAGGAACTGATGTTAAGAAGTGAGGAGGTAATTCAAGTTCATCCCAAAAAGTGTTCAGCTGGGTTGAGGTCAGGGTTCTGTGCAAGACACTCAAGTTCTTTTATCCCAGCCTTAACACACCATGTCTTCATGGAGCTCGCTTCGTGCACAGGATCATCAGGTTTAAGCCTCTTAGTTCCAGTGAAAGGAAATTGTAATACTACAGAATATAAAGACATTATATACAGTTGTGTGATTGTAACTTTGTGGTTACAGTTTGCAGAAGAAACACATATGGGTGTAAAGGTCTACCAAACTTGTGTGAAAGGTTAAATAAAGCTGCAGTGCAGGTGTGTGCTTGTTTGTTTATTAGCGGAAGATGATAGTTCCTGTGTTGAAGCAGGCGGTCAGAGTTAATTGGCTGTAATTGCGCACCTGACCCTAATTAACGCGCTTCTCTCTCCGCCTACTTAACTTGCCCTTATCCGGTCTGTAAGGTGGCTAAGCGGAAAAATAATAATAATAAATGAATAACATGGCTACATACGGAGACGACTCACTCGACAGCTACGTCTACTCCTCGTACAACCCTTACTCGTACAGATGCCCGAAGCCTAAGAGCTGGCGGCAGAAGAGCTACCTGAGCGCGTACGGCGACGGCGAGAGCTGTTTCGATAACTACCAGCACGCGCAGCTCAAATCCATCCTGTCGCAGATCAACCCGAACCTCACACCGCGCCTGCGCAAAGCCAACACCAAAGACGTGGGAATACAGGTGAACCCGAAGGCCGACGCCTCGGTGCAATGCTCGCTTGGACCGCGCACTTTGGCTGCACGCTCGAGGGACGCAGTGCGCAGGCGCAGACCGGATGGCCAGACTCCAGGCAGCCCGGTGAGTCCTGGGGTTCGGTTCCCGCGCACGCAGGCCGTGTACTCCCCGATCGCCATGCGGGGAATCGCGGCTCTTCTGCAGGACCAGGAAGATGATCATGATGATGATGATGATGATGATGATGAAGAGGAGCAGAAGCGCGATGGCGGAACGGAAGAGGCTGAGAACACCGACAAGGGCGTGGAGCTGGAAGAGGGTGTGGAAGGACCAGAACCAACAAACCCAAAATCCAAACCAAAGCTTAGTCCTGGTAAAAACGATGATGAAGGCGAGCAGAAAAAAGTGGATGAGGAAACTGAGAATGAGAGAAGCGTTCAGGATGAGCCCAAGTCCAAGGGCAGAGTGCGCTTCCAGGTGAGCTGCTTTAGATGTTCGGTCCACATGGATCCTGTTCTTGGTGAAACATGCTTTATTCAGACTTTCAGTACAAATCAAAGTTCTTTCCATGACCTGTTGAATCCAGGTATCTTGTTTAAAGGTACACTTCCTGCTGAAATGCCCGAATAGCTACAGACTGCCAGATCGTTCAGGCTTACTTGTAACTGTAATTACACTGTCCTACCTGCACACTCCCTAACCACCACCTCTCCTCCTGAGTTTAGTTTTTGGAGCAGAAGTATGGCTACTACCACTGCAGAGACTGCAACCTTCGCTGGGAGAGTGCTTACGTGTGGTGTGTTCAGGGCACCAACAAGGTAGCAGCAGGATTTGTTTCCACCTCCATTTGTTGTGTGGCCATAGACATGTCTGAAATGATGTCCTGCCTTACAGGTTTATTTCAAGCAGTTTTGCAGAACGTGCCAGAAGGCTTTCAACCCATACCGGGTAGAGGACATAACCTGTCAGGTAAGCTGACCACCTTAATGACTTTTTTTTTTTTTTTTTTTTTTTTTTTTTTTTTTTAACGCTCTATCAAAAAGATTGACCGTATTTCTTGTTTCAGAGCTGCAAGAAGGCGCGCTGTACATGTCCAGGAACAGCACGCCATGTGGATCCTAAACGACCACACCGACAAGACCTGTGTGGTCGCTGCAAAGGCAAACGACTGTCCTGCGACAGCACCTTCAGTTTTAAGTACATCATCTAGTGCATTTGTACAATCCATCCTGATTGCGGTTCATTAATGTTATAACTATAACTAATGCTTGGGCAAGGATTTCTGCCATCCTTGTCCTCTACTAGGGACAACCTTTGAGACTGAAGCTGTAGTCTTGAAGGGGGAGGCCTTGCACCAGTGCCAAAGAGTGGAATGGTTTTTGTTTTCGTTCACTTCTGTTGAACAGAGTTCCTAGTAGTGAACCTTTTTTTGGAAAAGTGAAAATAAATCTGAATCAACAGCAGCACTAGTGCTTTGTGTGTGGTTTATTTATTTTAGTAAAAAAAACTTTCAAATGCAGTAACTGCCAAGTTTCTGTTAACCAACAATGTCTATTAAAAGGTGGTCTATTCTCCTTTGGGGGGGGGGGAAGTTAAGGAGATTATATCTGTTATTGTGCGCAGACTGTTTATCAGATTTGAAGTCAGTAGGGATTTCTCATACTGAAATCTTTAGTTTTGGTAAGGGTTGGTTAGTTCAGCGTTCTTTCCGAGAGGTTGTCTGTGTGGACAACTTTTGGTTACAGAGATGCACTGCTGTCTCCTTTGGGTGTTTTTTTTATGTTTAAAGGTTTTTTGGGGGGAGGGGAAATCACTCTGGCTCTAATTGACTATTTATATCCCTATGGTTTACTTTATTAGATGGTTAGTAGTAATATTGATCCCAGCACGGCTAGGACAGGCACGCCTTTTAAGATTTATTAGTTGGACCATCATAGGTGAAATGAATCACGTGTAAATGAACCACATGTAAAATCACATAAATCTTACTGGGGTTAAAAGTTTGATTCTGTATGGATTTAGGAAAATATGTAATTAAATCATAAGTAAATTAATCAAATGTAAACTTTCCTGGGTGGGGTGGGAGGAGGGGCTGTTATGGGGTAAAAAATGTTGATTCACTTTGTTTTACTCTGAAAAGTGTATGAGAATCAATAAAAATTATGACCAAAAAAAAGTGGTCTATTCTCCTGTCCCTAATTTGGTTGATGTCTGGTTTTAGTGGGAACGAGCATGGGCACTGGAAGTGTAGTGATCTCCAATTGAGAACATGTAGCTGATCCAAGTGTCATGAACGAAGTGTGTGCCAAATAACTGCTAGTTGAAAAGTGAACTCTTAACCAGCTAGCAGAGGCAACCAGGGGCTTTATATTTTGGATTACAATATTCTGAACTGATGTCAGGCCACTTTTGCCTATGGCACCACTGAGTGCATGTGGAAAACTTAGACACCACTTTATTTTAGGGGAAAAAATACTAAGTTCCAAGTTTTCATGTGGGCTTATGAATTTATTTTGTGCAACTGACTCAGATAAAACTGAAAGTTACTGAAGATGAATTAATTCAGTACCACACACTTGCATAATGGTCTTATTTTCTTGTGAGATTAATAGCTATCAGGATTACATGATTTCAGATCTGATGCACACCTCTACTCGAGTATCTGTGATCATCACTGTATTTTTACAGTGAATATCAGATACATGTTCCTCCCCCCTGTTTTGATGTAAACTTGATCTCAGAGATCTGGTGCAGATAATGTGTTTTATACATTCATGTTGAATTGTACTTTAAATATCTATTTATTCAACATGTGTAGCTTAGTGTAACTCTATAGTTTCTTTGGGGGACGAATGCACACACCCACACAGAGAGCAAAGGAGACAGATATATGTTCTATTTGCTTTTTATTTAATCAGGACAGGGTAAGGCAGGTGAGTCAGATGACCAAGGGGAGAAAAGAATTGGATAATGCACCTCTAAATAAAAACTATTTTCTCCAGGTAAATAATATATCCATTAAATAATTAAGAACAGCATCCAAAATGTACCAGACAAGCAACAGAAAGAAGTTCTGTAAGGAATGAATACAGTGACTTTAAAAAAGAAAAAGTGCGTGACAGTGTCATGTCCCTCCAACGCTGTAAGGAAGTGCTTCGTGTGGCCAAGCGAAAATGAAGCACAGTGCTTTTAAAAAAGCGCAGCGGAGCCAACAACAACCCATCATCAGTGCAGCCCTGAGTCTGGAAGATTACACCGAGCCAACATGGGTGACCACCGGCCCCCAGTTTCCTCCCTCGGCAGGGACTTTAAAGCATGGCGTCTGCAGAAGACTGCGAGCCAACGTGAAGATCACAGTGGAGATTAAGGAATGCATATGTCCAAGCACAGCTGGGAAAAGGCAAGAGAGCGTCATCCGCTCCCAGCCACGCTCGCTGGTTAAAAGAAAAAGCTGAACATTAGATCCGTGTATCTAGGGCAGAGAGGTTTGTTAGTGACTCTTACAGCTGTTTTTTTGTTTGTTTTTAAATATTTTTATTTATTTATTTATTTTTGCATTAGCTTCATACTCTATTCTGGTAGAACAGTGCATTACACAAATGTACAAGGGAAAAAATACTGCTTTTACACTATACATTTCTCTAAAATATATACAGAGTACAATAAGTTATTGACATTTCCATAATGAGTTGCAGCCAGTTTGCACTGCGTGCGCACATTTTAACGTGCAGATGTGCATGTGAGAATGTGTGTGCAAAGACCGGCCGTACGCAACGCTCTCTCGCACACACACACACTAACACACAAACGCACAGATGCCTCGTCACACGCGGAGTCTATGGTTGTCTACAGGCGGCTACTTATTTGGTTACAGAGTACGCGTTTTGTTAGAGCAACCCAGTGAAAGCTAAAGTTTCTGCTCCACGCAGGTCAATAAACTTAATCCTCTCTTTATACAGAGTCTGAGGAGTCGAGCCCTCGCTTCTCAATTATACATTAAATATCTTTTACATTTACAACCTAGGATTGTTAGCTCTAATAAAAAATATATTTCTCAAAAAATAGTTCTTGCAGTGCTCTCTCACTTTCTTAAGCATGCATTTGAAAACCTTTATCTTTTGTACTTATGTACTTGTTCTGTGTTGGATGACTAAAATATGACTTGTACACTGTTTCCATAGCAACAACACCACCAAACAACCGTTCATCTCAGTGCTGTACAATTTTTTTTTTTCCTTTCTTTTTTTTTGGACACACCAGAGGTCATAGGTCGTTCCGCTAAAGTTCCCAGTTTAGCATCATCATCATCACCACCTGATATCTCTTCCTCAGTCTGGTCATCAGTGCTTTACATAGCTGTTGCACATTATCTCAGAGAAAGAACAAAAATTGGCAGGGAAAAGAAAAGGAAGAGGAATTTGTGTCTGTAGCACAGTTAAAGTCAATATAATCGTTGCGCGCGCGCACACACACACATCCATTAGCCCTTTAAGGTGAAGTGCCAAGAAATACCCCAGCCCTTAGCCCCTCCCACTAAAAAACACCGTACTTCGGCTCCCTTCTGGAACGCACTCGCTAATCACTAGCCTAGACTTCTGACAAGGTCTTTTCACAGTCCTGAGCTGAGGACTGTATTGTGGGTGTTGATCTGGGTCTCAGGAGTGGGTGTTAGGTTGTAAATGTGGCTCTGGGAGCTCTGTGCCTGGCGTAAAGCCTCGCAGATCTGCAAGTTGAGCTCCATGAGGCGACCGCTGGCCTGAGACATATCCCTGCTTGGCCCCACCACGGCTACACAACCCGTCTGACCCAGCGTCTGGTGACGGAAGTAGATATGTAGCAAGGTTTGCACTGCGTTATCCTTCTCACTGCCAAAAATGTCATTAGGCCACAAGCATCTGGGAAAAGAACAGGAGGGAGGAGAGAAAAGAAAAAAAAAATGAGTGTTGATCAGACTGTACACAGTACATAACTATTCGGATTGAATTAGTTTCAGACGGATGTCGGTCATACTTTCTATTTATTTATTTATTTATTTTTACGTGTCTTCAGCAATAAATTGACCACAGGAGAGGTTGTATTTTCATGAATGTTTGAGTCATACTGTACACAACAGTAAATATACAGCTAGTAATTATTTATAGTAAACTGAAAGCTGATGGTAGTGTGTACGTGAATATAAAGTAATGCTTTACATGTGTAGCTGCTGTTATAACACCTCCTTTAATCAGCCTGTGGGATGTCGTTTTTATTAATGATTTTATTTTCTTTCGCCTCAAGAAAATAACTTTCCAAGGTAGCGTGTGTAGTCGAGGTTATATACAATACCGCTCAGACCAAGTACATGGGGTTTAATGCCTCTTATAAAGCGTACATTTTTTTTCTTTTTCCGTGAATCAGAACGTTTTCTGGGCGAGGTACACTGATACAAATGCTATGAGAATAAATACAGCAAGTAGCAGCAGTCAAACTTCTCCCCCCAACCCCCCTAGTTTGTGAGCCACAAGACATGACATTAGAGGAACAGTGAGAAACTTCACAAATGTGTGTGTTTATTAACTATAATGGTGTACCATTAATCACACAGACACATTGCACTGCAACTCCAGGCTACAATTAACGTAGTCAATGACATCACAGTGCGTAGTGGGAACCGTATAAATTTATCAACAATTTGAATCAAAGTCTGAATTTAACTCTGACTTGCTGCTTTCTTTGCTTACGTGTGGATGTAAAGGCTTATTAAATGTTCTGTGAGAGTGATCTGTTTGCAGTGGCCTCAAGTTAGTGACTTGTCTTGAGTGTTTGTGCGTGTTCACCTAAAGGCTTTGACTTGTGCGAGGGCAGAACTGAAGTCTCGTGCTCGGAGGCTATCGATCAGCGAGTGGATAGCCGGCTCTGTGCTGGACTGCACTGCCGCAGACACGCTCACCCCCTCCTGTCCTTCGCTCAATAACTCCGCCTCTTTCAGACAGCTTTCCAAAATGGTGAGCTCCTCAGACATGTTGGTTACCTACAAAAACACAACCGTTTCATACAGATACGGTGTAAAATTCTCTAAAGACGAGCAGATTACTTGCTACAACCCTTTAAGAAAATTATACTGCTTTTATACTATATTTTATTCCAATTATATTTATACTGTGGCTTCTTCTACTGACAACACACACCATGTGCAGTCTCTAAGGATAACTAACTTTGTTAACATTGATCTGTGATTAGATAAACGGCTTGGCCCAGCCCTGAACTTAATCAGTCTTCCTCTGAGAAATAATTTAGTTACAGCTACAGTCCAAGAGCTCTGAGCGCACAGACCTTATTTTACATCACACTGACAAAATAACAATGCTATCAAGCAAATGTAATAATTATTTAGAGCGGCCAGAAAGCTGGTGTCTGGCTTTTAATGCATTTATTAATTAAGCCTTCCTACATTTACATAATATAAAAACAAACAAAGTGTCTATATTATAAACTACAATGGGAAGGAGAAAGTGGTTAACTAGTGGGTGGGTATTGCCATTCGTAGTCATTGTAATACTACACATCATACAATTCCCTCTGGCAGACAAACACACACACCTCGGCCTCTCTCTTTATGGTTTCCACTCTGCTAACAAGTTTGCAGTAGGCCTGAAAGAGCAGCAGCAGCTGAAAATGAAGCTTGTACAACCTCCGACACAGCTCCAGCTCCTACGGAGAGACAGACACAGAACCAAACATTATTATCCTCATTCCACTTACTGATATGTTTTTTTTTTATTACAGTGAATAGCATGAGTAGCATGGCCACATAATCACAACAATGGATTGGACGGATGGATGAATGGATGAAGGTCCTGGGTTAGAGTGATGGATAGAAGAGTTAAAACCAAAAGGTTCTCAACCTCACATTGGGGTCATGCAGATGGGGGTCACAGGGGATTTGTACCTACTGTTAATATTGTTATGTTTTTAAATCAGTTTAAAATCAGCCTAGGCTATTTATTTAATTTTGGATTTTCTATGTCCAATTTGCACCAGAGTGCAGCTTAAACTTATGAGATGTGCACAAAGTGTGTTTTTGCCACCTTATTTTTAATAAAATACATTTTGTATTATACTACAGGTAGTTCTGATCCACTAAATTGATTGGACAGACAGCGTTCAAGCAGTGAGACATTTCTCACTCCGCTTCTCTGTGTTTCGTGACGGTTTGTGACAGTGAAATCATTACTGCACTTAGTACAGCTGTCGGTCAGTCTGTGCGTGGCATGGCAACAGATTTCTTATTAAAAGAACTGTTGTATAAAAGCGATAATCGCAAGAAGAATTGTGCTGTTGGACTGAGTGTCAGCGTGACCGTGATTACCCACAGCTGAATATTGTGCGATATTGTTTAAGTGTATTCTTAACATTTAAATAAGCTCTATTTCAAGCTGTGGCGTTCTTTGATTAGTTCAAATCTAAACTTTTACCTCGAACTCTGAGAACACAGAGGAATTTGATATTAGTGTTTATTTTGTTCGATAAACAGTAGTAAGGTATGTTTATAATCATCTGATGGTCTGTACAAATAACTGCACGTGCATCGAAGCACTGAAACTAATGGTCGGTGCCCTGACACATTCCTGGTGTAAAATGAGCAATACACTAGTGAATCATTTATTTGAGGCGGGGTTCAGTGTCCTTGTGTGTATCGAATAAAAATATTGATCCAGGCTGGAAGCAACACCTGAAGGCTACGGTTTCGTCTACCATCGTCTGATCTCAATAAGCTGCAGTGTGAAAGCACAGTCCTCAGTGACTACAGATTCATAACATCTGATTAAACGTACAAAATAAAGAGCGCGTGAAATTATTCCCTCCGTAATATATGACCCTGTAAGAATAAAAATATGTGTGAAAGTGTTTACTATACTACACTACAACAGCAGTAACACTGAATCAAATGTTATGAAGTCTTGTGCACTTCTTTACAGTATTGTAATGTAAACTTTCAACTAGTATAAAACAATAAACACGTTCGGGCGTATTAACGGTCCAAAAAAGGTTGAGAAACCTCGAGTTAACCCCCATTCCGCAGGTAGCGCATGGACAGAAAGCCTGGACTGAGCATGTTCACTAATCAACACTAATCATGATTGGGAAATGCCATGGCAATGAGCCATCTGCAACTAAGTCAACGTTAGAGTGTATTATATGTATAGCGAAAGAGCAAAGAAAAGAAAGGACTAGTACTGAAAAAGCAGAATCTGTATAATGTATATTACAGTTTCATGTCTATTCGGGTCTACTATTCACATTTCTGTAACCCACACACACACACACCCAGTAACACTATCGTTACCAGATGTGTGCAGAAGTAGCAACGGTCAACAAAACAAAACAAAATCCGTTTAGGGCAAGGAATTCATAAAGATGAAAATGGGAATATAACTATGTAAAGTTTGTAGAGATAAAAGGCAGAGGCGGACTGGGGTTCAAAACTCTGATTGGTGTAGAACGATTTGCTTAACATGTTTGTGTTTATAACGAATGGATGGAATGATCAGTGTTTTGCCACAATGACATGATTACGAAAAGGTCAAGAATACAAGAAACACTTACTGCTAGAATCTCCATTTGCTAAGCAAGAGGGAGAACAGGTCACCATACAGAACAAAAAGAGAAGGAGACGAAGAATAAAAAACATTAGTCAGAGTATAACTTCCAAACCACAGAGAGAGAGAGAGAGAGAGAGAGAGAGAACAAACAGTGCAGAGGATTTGATCATTATCAGAAAAAAGATCACAGTAAGATACGTGCAAATAAAATTAAGAAAGCCGAGTCTCACAGACAATCATGACGTACATCTTCTTTGGCAAAAATAACAAACGGTGGAAGCCGAACAGACAACACACCCGAAGAGAGATAGAGATTATCAGAGAGGAAAAAATCTCTGAAAAGGAAATTGAAGTAGTGATACAGATATTGAAGTGATATTGAGGCGTACATGACCGCTGCAGGTTCAGTAAGTAATTAAACAAAGAAATACAAAAAAAAATGTGGTCGTATAAAAAAAATTATGTATTAAAAATTATAAATACGTGTTTTTTTCGCCTTTCCATTACGGGTTATTGTGTGTATGTGTAATGGCCAAATCCATTTTAAATTAAATCTATAAAGAGTTAAAAATGATTAAATATACAAATTATATATCTATATTATATTTGCTTTTATCTTAAAAAAAAAAACAAAAACAACTCTTCCTTATTCATGCAGGAGTAATACAGTTAGGCTGATTCCAAAATGGCTTCCTATTTACTATATATGCTCACTACATAGGATAAAACATGATGATGATGATCGGTGATGTAGAACCGATGTAATGATAATGAGCCTTTATTGGTCACAGTGAAATTCTTTTCTTTGCATTCCAGGAAGTTGGGATCAGAGTGCAGCGTCAGCCATGATACAGCGCCCCTGGAGTAGAGAGGGTTAAAGGCCTTGCTCAAGGGCCCAACAGTGGTAGCTTGGGGCTTGACCTTCTGATCAGTAACCCAGAGCCTTACCCACGAAGCCACCACTACCTTACATATGATGTAGTGTCATATATTCAATACAGAATGCAATGCAACACATCAGGCAAAAAGTATGTCCGATAATGCCTCCTGGAAGTGAATTAATCAGAAAATGGATAAGCAGCCAAAAAAAACGAAGTGTGGCATAAACTACATGCATTAATTTAGAGACAGGTTTTAAAGTGCAGGTGTTAGTAACACTTTCATTAGGCTTCAAACAGCCAAAAAAAGCCCTAATACATTAAGCCTCTCAGCAATAAAAAAAACAAAATGGCAATGTTTCAAGATGCTTAAGGAATTGATTTGTAATTGTCGGCGAGGCATGCAGAATGAAAGTGAAATCGCGAAGTCTGTAGACATTTCCACCCCTCATCTTTAAGAGTCAGTGATAAATTCACAGCTGCATGTGTCCGACTGTCTCTTAATAGATTGTTTCAGGATTCACACCCTATAACAATTATAATCTGAAGAACAGAAAATGAAACAAGGTAGAGAGGAAGATGAGACACTACAAGATTAAAAGTGTGCACTTATTTAATTTTCTGTTTTCAGAAAAGTTTAACATGCAATATTTTGACCTGGTTTATATTTCTGTGAGTTATATTCACATCATGACACAGAGAGGAGGTTTGTGTGTATGTACTGTACGCATGGTGCTCAGACACACTTACATGCGCTTGCATAACTGAGAGTCACGTGTATTTATGGTGCTGTGTGTCCAGGGGCCTTCATGTGAGCGCTGACTGGTTGGTGGAGAGGTGTGTCCAGGTTATGTTATGACTTCGCGACGGACTGACAGCCGGCGCACCAGAGTCTAAGATCACTGCTCACGCAGTGGTGCTAAAGAGACAGCGCCGCTTCAGCACCACCAATGTTTTGGACAGCTGGAGAGAACGTGGCGGCGGGGCGGAGCCGGCGACACACACACGGCTGGTGAATGGCGCGCAGCCCCGCAGATCATTGAGACTCTCACCACAAGATTTCATACCCTCAAGTAAGCACCCACCCCCCAAACCCACCAAATGGTTTTGAATAAAGATCCTCCACGGCAACACCCTAAATGGCCTCACGTGTGTCTGTGCTCCACCCACCGCTGGCTAGTTTCCCTACACTTGCTAATGTTGTGATTTCTTCTGTTGGTTTTAATCAAGTTGTTTCAGAATAAAGCTAAGTTCACACTAGCGAGTGGAAAAGTGAAGACGATAATTTATTTTATATGAACACGCGATTCCTTCTCTCAAAAACTCTGTGTTGGTTTCTCAGATTGGTGTGGTTAAAAAAAAAAAGTCCCTGATAAAACTCTCCAAACAGACAGCTACAAATAAACAGAATGAGTGAACAGATCCCGTTGTTCATTTGACACTGCCCCCTAGTGGACATCTTGACCTTGAGTGCAAGTATAAAGACTTATTTTACATTTATGGAAATTGGCAGATTTACATTAATCTCTTTTATACAACTGAGCAGTTGAGGGTTAAGGGCCTTGCTCAAGGGCCCAACAGTGGCAGCTTGGCGGCACTGGTATTTGAACTCATGACCTTCCAATCAGTAGTCCAACATCTTCACCACTGAGCAAGCCCATCCTCCAGACTTCACCCTTTGTGAGGGTCAACTGCACGCACAAACCCCTGATGTGCTCGCAAAACACACTCTGGCAGAAGTATAACCCAGGCCTTGCTCTGTTGACGATATGACGATTAGCCGCTGCAGATCTGGGGGTGTGTATTACCTGAGCTTGAGTGGTCGGTCGACGGCTGCTGTCTTTATCGCCAAAGGTCTTTCTGCAGTTCTCTAACCACTGTGGAGAAGAAAACCAATATGGCAAAAAACAATAATTTAAGCAATTAAATTAATTGCATCTGCTGGAGGTTCATCCAAGCAGCCATACACAACAGTATGTACAACAGTAACAGCACCAGATCACCACACTTGTAATTATGAAGGAGGCCCATTTATAAGAAAGGGAAGATAGTCCGTGTGTCAGATTTTCTGCTAAGAAACTTTACCGGACATACTGGGGAGATTTTTTATTATCTCATTTCGGTGTTTATTTTGCACTGTAACGTTTTGGACTAGAACATAATAGTTAATGTGATGATAACAAAATCAAAAAGTCAAGCGAAAACTAGAGGTATATTGCCTATATTCTCTTTTCCACACTATTCAAAATAAAAACGGCAGTCGTGATCTTAACGTCTAATAAACATTCGAAACGAAAACAGCGTGCAGCAAAACGTTACGTTTGCCACGTATATTTTTGTTTATGAAGAAATATTAAAATACCGAAAAATCGTATAATTTCCCACGCTAATCTGTTTCTCTACATTTTTAGGACTATTTTCTGCGATTTTTCGTGTCACAGAAGCGCTCTGCTACTGAAGTGAAATCGAATGTGTCCAGTTTCTCTGCAGGTTAGTAAGGTAGGTGTGTGTGTGTTTTGTAAATCTGACCAGAGCAGAAGTTGGCATACTAAATAGATCTGTTTTAGTGTAGTGGGAAGAGAGGCCCAATATTCCAATGCGTCTCATCCTATTCCGTAACCCTCCCATCAGCTCACTCCTTTATTTTCTCTCTTCCCCTCCCCTTTAGCCATATAACTGATTAGGGAGCTCAGTAGGGCTATTCTTAGCTTCCAAATGTGATTGCTGGGAGGGTGCTAGCGGAAACCCATGCTGGCTAAATTCACTCACATCCTGAGATACCGAGATGATTTGATGCCGTGAGCTATGACTACAGAGGTGACCATGATATTTATTATTTATCTGCCTGTTTTATTCTTTTGCTCTTAAACTCTGGTCTGAAAATCCAGAAAGCATGAAAGAACATTCAAGCAACAAACAAACGATACAAGACATCCTTGTAACAAACATGGAGTTTGCTTGAGGGTCATAAAACATCTACAACCTTTTGTAAACACACTTGGTGAAGTATGTTATAGTGTGGTGTTTGAAGCTGCTCTGACGAGACAGAGCAAATATTGTGTACATGAATGGGTCTATATTTATATTATGAACAGATCCTCAATGCTCACCTGTTCAGCTGCCTCTCTTTTGCCATTGTACGTGTCCAGGTGCTCCTGCAACTCCAGTACACTGAATTTTAATGTCTCCAACAGCCCACAAGAAACCAGCTGCAGCACACCCAGACAAACAGGATTGCATCTCATTTTATTTACATTATAGAAAGAACTGTAAATGTATTCAAATATGACATTTAAAAAGGTGCTAATTTTAATATGTAATGATAATTACATATATGCTTAAAGAAAAAATGTGGTTTTCAAATTCAAAATTTTAAGAAACCCCAAAATTTTAAGAAACCCCAAAAAGACATTCAGGTTATAGCCAAGACTGCAACTGCAAATACGGTGAGTCACACGCTCTGTTGTTGAATATATGAATTACTTATTACTCACGGTCTCTGCATCTAGTAAGACTGTAGGACACTGTGAACAGGAAGTCATGACCTCAAGGGAGCTGAGGAACTGGTTTCCCATTCGCTGGAGCCCATCACCGAGAAAACGTACTGAAGCGTGGGTAATCGAGTCGAATTTTCTTTGCATGTGCTAGAGAAAGTGGGGGGGAAAAAAAAAAAAAAAAAAAAACAGTATTGCATGCATGTAAATATTTACACACACGTGTCAAAATAAAATATACAGTATATGTTGGATCAGTGCAAGCTAGATGCTGGCTATAAAAAACAAAAAACACACACCTGGAAAAGACGAGAGAATACATGAAAAGTGTAGACGGCACAGGATCCGTCCGTATCGGATAACATCTGGTTGACGTGGCAACGCCAGGCGTCCTCCTCGTCATCATAGGTGACGGGCTGGAATGCTGCCAGGATGGCAGAGAGAAAAGGAGACGGGGGTGGAGAGGACTCGAGCTCAGGGAAACCATCGGCGTCACCCTCATCCTGACTGCACACACAGACACACACAAATCAGCACCAAGGACAGGTTCTTCTCACACAAGTAATATCTCACACATTATTTCTCTTTTTCCTCAGATCCATATCTCTCATGCAATTCACCTTGATGCAATTCATCACAGAGGAAATAAATAAGCTAAAAACTAACCCCAAACCTGACAGAGACTTTGTATCTCTCTGACTCCACACTGCCCCCTAGACCTTCGCTCTCTTTCCCACACCTCCATCCTTTCCTCACAACCCCACCCCCACTCTAGCCCCTCCCCCTCTTCTCCTGTTCCCACTGCAGATGCTCTGCGCTGCAATGTAGTTTCAGTCCGGACATACTGCAGAGGAAAAAGAAAAACATCTCTACATCTCTCTCCCACATTGCACTCTCACGCTCACACACACACACTTACTGCCCAGAGGGGCCAAAGATCTTGATAAAGCAGACGGAGTAGAAGTATTTAAACCCTGCGTTGTTGAGTGGCATGAAGGACACAGTCTTCATCTTCATTCTCATCAGCAGCCTCCTCTCGTCACTCTACCCCAGCACTGCTCTCTCTTTGGCACACACTCACTCTCTCTCTCTTTCTCTCTCTGCAATCTTCATACTCACTGCCTCTTCTGTTCTTCACTTCATCTTTCCATGCTTCCTGTTATTTTCCTCCCTCTCTATTCCTCTCCGTCTCTCACTCACCGTGAGCCTTACTGTACTGCGTTATAAATGGTTTTACATTACCTTCACCCACACCCACCTCATATGCAAATGCACACAGAGGAAGTTTTCGACGTGTCAGATGGAATGCACGGCACATATTACAGCCGGACAGAGAAGAGATAGACCATTGCCTCCTACGCTACACTAGAACAGGAGTTAAATCTGGAGTGCATGTCGTTAATCAATGACGTTAATCAATGTTTGCCCACTGAGAGGGCAAACAATTTATGGAAAGCGTATTGCTTTAGCATTTTTATTGCAGCACAGGGACGAAAGCCATCTGTGCAGGATCGGACTAACGTCACATCGACTAATTTGCTGAAAGCTGAAGATCGGGGTGAAAAAAACAAAACAAACAAAAAAAAACTGGCCAACCTTGAAACCAATGTCCTGGTGCCAAAGCTGTACCAGGAACAGAGCCAAATATAAGCACAGCTAGGACTCTCCTAAAATAATAACTATGCCAACGGCATGATGGGGCAGATCTCAGAAATGGTACAATAAATAAAAACTAATTAACAAAATAAAACTAATCTTGTTTATTTAATAAACTGCCCCTCTGCATGTAAATAAATAAATAAATAAATAAAATTCACAGGTTTTAGATCAGTTTATACACCACATTGCTGTTGAATTCTCAAATCTGATTGGTCAGAATGTATCCTGAATAATAAAATCAAATAATCAGCTTTGAGGCGACAAAGTGTACTGCATCACACCAACCCAAGCCAGCATGCATTATTTTCATATAACTGCTTGCTCTGCTAGGCGTTATTCCTTACATACTCCATGTCTGTGTCGCTGATGTAAGCTCTTAATTTCCTTGTCATAAGGAATATGTTTCGGCCACTTAAGAGTACCAGAGACCTGAGTACAGAGCCAAACTTATTGCGGAATGGTAAAATGATTAGTACAGGCTGTAAACGATAGTTATGTATGTAACTATGGTTCTATAAGCAATGAATAAACACAATGAGCAGTCAAAATCTCCTGGATACCTTCAAACAAAGAAACAAACAAACAAATAAATAAATATATTAAATATAAATATTCTGAAGAGTTCCTGTTGAATTGGCTCTGGTGCTAATGACAGGGAACATCTGGTGGTTATCTCGTGTTAACAGAATCAGTTACATATATAACTAGCATTATATTTCACCCTGTCCTAATCATCAGGGACTGAGAGATTGATAATGAATGCCACAATGTCATAACCATGAACCATGTTAACGAGAAATGTCATCAGATGGTGGGCGGTATTGAAAAAACTCGTGTGAGGGACTGAGGCGAGGAGTGCCGTACTGAGTGACAAGAACAGTTCACAGACAGCTCCATGAGTGAGAACTAACCATGCTAGCATGCTAACAAGGGAACCCAACTACAGCTACCAGCCAAGGAGGTCCTAATGGGCTCTGAAAGTATGAAATTTCACAATCCAAATCTGATGTGATGCTAGGACATGACAGAAGTCAACTGACAACTTCGGAGGCCAGGGAAGCAGTAGACTGACTGTAGTCACAAGCAGAAGGTGCACATGAGTGTGGAAAATCAACTCAATGGCATTGATAAATTGGATTGATAAAAAGTCCACCAACCAAAAACAACCAAGACAACAGAAGTCCTGAAAATGAGCACCAATAAAAGGCTAGAGTATGACTAATACAAACTGTGCACAGCAAGTACTTCTCCTCAGATGTAATACATTAAGCTGTACATCACTGCATTATAGACCCCCCACCTGCTGCTCTCGCTCACCTGGACATGCCAGAGAAGTCAGCCTCTTCTTCTTCACACCTCTCATCGAGCTCCTTGAGTGCCAGGGTTACGTCTTCATCGCACACCGAGTCCGGTGCCGTTTCCTCTTCGCAAAGTGAGCCAGTTGGACTGTCCATGCCTATAGGTGGAGGGTCTGGGTCATCAGGAGGGTCAGGGAGCTCACACAGCTCTGGGGGGTCTGACGCTAAAGGGGGGGCACTGCAGAAACCCGTGTCCTCGCTGACGCTGCTGCTCAGCTCGTCCACTGCCGTCACGCTGGCGTCCTGTAAATACGGAGTGGCAGTCAAGAACAATACAATGTTTCTCTTTTACAAATACTACTATTTATAACAGACACGTGGCATCTATTGGAATATTTCTGGTATATTAAATATTATTAAGTAAACGTAAAACAATGCATTCAGGTCTTATAACGGAAGTACATTTTCCCCACTTTGGCCAAAAACATGGTTTAAGCTATAGATATACAACTACTTACTGTAGCCCATCTGTCCAAACCAGTGGAAGCAGACCACCACAATTGGACCACCACTAACCAGATCTGGTTATTATTTGGGTGGTGAATCAATCACAAAACAAATGAGACAATGACACGATACTGTGTGGTGCTCGTTTGAGTTTATCACGTACAGTTTTTAATTGCCTCAATATTACTACCAAAAACATCCAATAGCAGTTCTGTAGTCAGAAACTGACACTGAAGATGAGATCATGCAAATAAATGATTAGCTTTTACATGATACAGCTACAATAGGCATGTCTAAAAAGTCAGACTGTACAGGTGTACACTGTGTTTCAGCCTTGATACGGACATGTTACTTAATGTGTTACTTTCCCATACTGAGAATGATCCACCAGCAGAGTGGTGCTCCTATGATGGTCACACAGATGGAAGGGACAGTAGATGTGTGTGGAAGATGATTTTTTTTTTTTTTTTAAATGAAACATAGATTTTTATTTTTTTTTTTTAACAAATAGACTACAATAAAACTGTTTACATGAGCACTGAAAAGAAAGCAAGAGATGTATCAGCCATCTTGTGTACAGTATGCATCACTAAGGGCAAATATAATACTGACTTAAGACTGAAGAAAAAAAAAAAAACCCACAATGTTTTACTGCAAGAGAAATTCAAGCCAATTAGCCAGAGGTCAAATCCTGGCCACCCACAAGGGGACACTTAAATGCGGCAATTTGTAAAATAGACCTACCATTCTGGAGACACTGCTCCTTTTAGCTAACAAGAGATATCAATAAATATAGGCACAGAGCTAATTTATCACCACACACTTATGATGCAAATGTAACCTCTAGACCATGGACATCACAAATGAGGCACAGTGCTCTCTTTCTCTCCTTAGACTAGTAATGCAGACAGTTCAAATGCAGGGTAGATAAAATAAAAATAAAATGATATCTGCAAGATGACAAGAAACTTTGATATTCAGTAGCTAACCAAAGATATTACCTAAAGACAAGGCTGTTCCATTTGCCATGCTGAACATGGAACAGAACTGAACTGAAATCAACAAGTATGCAACAGAAAATAAATTGCGAGTCCACCAAGTCATTCAAACGCTCACTTTTTAATTAGGGACGAATGACACATATATGTCGAACAGGACCTTTCCTGCTAGTTTCCGGTTTCTTTTTCCTTTCTTAAGAGTATAGTGCATTAATAGAAAGCATGGTGGCAGTCAGCCAAAGGAGGATTTAGTATTATAGAAAGCTTTTAAGGGGAATTGCCGTAATGGAGAAGCTGATGAGATTAATCAGACCTCATTACACTAAAAGCTGTAGGAATGACAATGGAAAATGTCCTTGGGCTAAAATTAGGACTAGACTGGTTTGAACTAGGACTGACTGGACTTGAGAATTTAGAGGTGTCAGGATCATGTGATAATTAGGAACTATAGCTCCTTGATTTCACTGAGAGCCACTAATGCAGTTATGAATAATGTGTAATCGAGGATATACTTCGACACACGGGATCCAAAAACATATCACAGATATTTACACTTTCTTGACTGGTCCAATGTCATCCCTCAGGTATCCAAATATCTGCTTTTATTTATTTTTTTATTTTTTTTACAGGCACCCACTCATGTAGCTTAATTGCACTGGTTAATGTTTGAATGAATAACAAATTTGGAAACAGTCAGATTTTTAAATGTCCTCCTGCATCCATGACTACAGGATAACTAGATAATTTTCGTTATCATTTAGAGTCCCCTCCAAAAGAATGTGAACCCCAAAGCCAATTCTTTTGTTTTAACTATACACTGAAGACATTTGAGTTTGAGATCAAAAGATTAATATGAGACAACAGATCTTGTCCCAGAACTCTGTATTTCTTTGAAAAAATTCCAAGCTGGATTTCTGACTCTGGCCTGTATATTTCTGCTCTTGAAATCTTCTTCGAATGATGGATTGTGATACATTCACCCTTGGGCTGTGGAGGCTGTTGGTGATGTCACTGACTGTTGCTTTTGGGTTTATATTTTGAAAAAATATTTAAGGACCTTCCATATTGTTGTATCGGCTATGCCCAAAGTTTGCGCAATGGCTCTGATCGATTTTTCCCTCATCTCTCAACTTCAAAATGGCTTGCTTTTCTCCCATAGACAGCGTTCTGGTCTTCATATTGGTATCCTTTCGAACAACAAATGCGGTCTTCACACGCAAAACCCAGGGCTCAAATCAAGAGCAGATATTCAGAGCTATTCACTATTTAAACAATCAATTTAACAGGACACACCTGGACAACAACCTGCTAGTTACGTGTTCCAATACTCTTAATCACTTAAAAAAATGGACTAGTTCAAACGAAAAGATGTCATGTTCTAAATTGTTTAACACATCTAGACGTAAATATCAGGGCATGAACGCTGAAAATCTGATCCATCGTCTCATTCATCTTTCGATCTCTAAGCCCAAATGCCTTCAATGTATAGCAAAAATTGACCTTGCCGTTCCAATACTGTCAGAGGGGACTGTATTAATGGTAGAAATTAGTTTTCTGACTGGGAACGTTTCAGGCTGTTGCGTGATATCATTATACAGTTTCATCATGGAACAAATCTGAAAGCAACTACAGATGACATTTTCACTGCTCATTAAATAGACATGTGAACTTTATAATATGTTGGGTAATTAGATTGGAAGCTAGGAAGCATTAAAATGACGTAAGGTGCTGGTTAGGCATATTTCTTATGAATAGCAAAGAAACTTTTTTTTTTTTTTTTTATAATATTGAAAAAGGTTAGAACAAAACAACACAGACAGACTTTCTATATCACACCAAGATTTGTTCCTCTCTTTGAATTCATTTATCCACCTGCTGGTTGAGAATGGACAAACAGTGATTGTTGAATTTTCAGTGGCATATTGGTAAAGCCCGGTTTCTTAAGCTGGTCATCCAGAGACCCCCAAACAGTCCTCTGTTAGGGAATATTAAATACCCGGGGAGCTGGGAGAGGGTATAAACACTGTGGTTTGGGTATCACTGTAATAAAGTTACTGGAACAGATGCAGCTATTAACAAAAGTAGTTAAGTGACAGGTGTTAGAAAGATGCGGTAGGAAGTAATGCAAAGCTTGTTAGTGACAAAATCGTTTGCTCTACCCCAATGCTGTGTATTAAGCTTTACTACATACTCACTCTATGCTCGCAGCTCCAGGCTAGGGTGTTTGTCCGACGTGGATTTTAGACAGTTAATTTCTGTGCTTTTGTATATTCTCGCAATCCAATTTTTAGCACAGCAGGCCTGAGGTGTGTCATTCCTAATAGCAATCTTCAGCCAAATCAACCGAACTGACAAGCAAGCCCCACCCACACACAGGGTTCATACAGTTTGCTGATTTTAAATTCAATTCATTTCTCGGTCACGTTCAAAGTGACAGATTTTGCCTGTACAAATTATAAGTTGGTGACTAATGACTCATGTCACGCTTTAATCCTTCTCAAGTAAATTCAAATCAATAAAATAAACAATGTTCGTTAACATAACATTAGCTGGCTGTACATTGCTTCGATGATTTTATTTCAGTGATGCCTTTGGCACAGATCATAGTTGTTTAAGCAGATCTTGCGATATGCAGATCTTGCGTCTTATAAACGTTTGTCTGAATTTCAAGCATCTGTACGAACCCTGCACTCAGCAAGAAATTGCTGACCAATTGCAACAATAATAAGTATGGGGGAAAAGAAAAAAAAAAAAAAAAAAAAGCATTTTACAGCATGACTATGAAAACAAGAAAAAGGAAAAGCAGAAGAAGACTTTCACTGTGTCAGTGATTTGACACAGAGAGCTAGCTAACCGGGAATGGTGTTGCACAGGGTCAAAGGTTAAGACCACTACAGCTTCAACACCATGACCGTCCCTGGTAGCAAACGATAAAGTAAAAAGGGGCGTGGATACCCTTTAATAACAGCTGTAAAGATAAGAAAGGCACACCAGCTAAAAACACCAGAAAAACGGCATAGATTAAAGGCTATAGCTAGAAAGAACCCGTGCACCAGAATTGATTTAAGCTCCTGATCGATCCCACCTCAGGCAGCTGGCTGATATTGCTGTCAGAATGCGCGGTCCCATGGATAGGGCTGTCTGGGCGGGGCAATATCGGGGTGGGCAGAGCTTCCTCAGTGAGGATGCTACTGGAAGACTCCTGGGATTGTTGTAGAGAATCCATGTGATTGGATGTGGCGTCATCCGTAGCAGAGTCACTATTGAGCTATGAGAAGACACAAAGGGAGGACCTTTTAGCAAAATACCAAAGCATGTTCACTGTATAGACTAGATGTTCATATATACACCCGAGTCATGTTACCTTGCATGCAAACATGCCATCGCTGGCCAAATACTCGTAATAATAGGCATGACTTAAAACCTGCTAGTTGCAAGCATTTTGCTAGCATTTATGTCCTAGTCAAACATTTGTCCACCTAAATATCGAATTTCTCAAGTTCACCATGACATGCTGCATGCTAGCAGAATAAAGCTTAACCTTAAGGTCACTCACACACCGCATGGAAAGAGTAAGAGCTGGAAAAGGAAGCTGAAGGAAGCTTCCACGCCAAAGCACAAAAAGATCATCAAACTTTTTCGCCACTGCCCTGTCAGCTCAGCCGAAATAAGCTCGGCAGAAAACGGCTAGTGCGCCATAGCAAGCAAAGAGGAGTTAAGAGTAAGTCTATGAAAAGCTTGGAGATTTCAATGAAATATATAATAGATTGTCATGTAATACATTGTCATGCTCAGATAAAAGCATGTTCCAAATTGTTTCAGAGACGAGTTCATGCTATTAAAGAGTTTTGATTAGTTGTCAGGGACTCTCACATGCATATTCAAGAGCTTCTAATGAAGTAACTCAAAGGAAAAGATTGAGGAAAAACACCTTATGTTTGACTTTACTTACCACCAAAGAACAAAAAGCATAATCAAAATAAGGGGTTTGGAAAGGTACTTTGGGAAGGCAATGTTCAGTGGCTGGGCAGAAGAGGGGGGTAGAAGGTACTGGACGGAAGATGATTGGGTTTTGTGAGCTACTGGCAGAAGCAAGCGTCTAACCACCCACAGCTGAAACATGGCAGCATCTAAGCCCAGCTCGGCACAGACACACCATGCCGGTGGCCCGTGTAAATGAAAGGGCCCCGGATATAGGACGGGGGGGTAGAAGACTTACTAGGTTGGAGCGGGTGAGAATCTGGCTAGCGCTCAGTACCTCCTCCTCAGATGACTCATCCGTATCTTCTTGGTTGGTGAGATTGAGGCTTGGTGTGCTGCCTGTGTACTGGCACTCTTGCAACGATGGCGTGTCACCTTTGTCCATGCTGTCCAGAGAGCGCCGCCGCACACCCCAGTTAAAGTTGTCCATGCTCTCACCCTGAGAAAAGTGCATACAGGGACATGGTCAGAGATTAACAGCACACAACACCCATCTTTCCTTTTAGTCTCCATGTCATTCTTAACTAACACAACAATACACACAACAATCAACACAGAGGGAGAGAATGATAGTAAAACTTGGTATCTACCAAAACACATGTACATATACACGTGTGTGTGTGTAATATATATATATATATATATATATATATTACATACATACACACACACATATATACACACACACATACACACACACACACATACACACACATAACGGTTGTCACAATACCATAAACATATCTTCCGATACTAATCCAGCTGAGGCGTCGCGATACCAAGTAGTATCGCAATACCACCCAATATGGTGCCAATTCAGAATTCTAATCCACAGAATGAACCAAATTTACAGAAATACATCATTATCGACGAAAACAGATAAACCAGATTTTCCTCTGAACACTTTATTAATGAGAATGAAAACCTGGCTGCTGGAAAAGCTCAGGAACCATCCAACTAATTCAATGTGCCACATACTTCATCTATTGTCCCCTCAAGCAAAGAAATCATGCAAATGGAAATTGTCTTCAGAGAACTGAGGATGAACACGACATTAGGAATAAATCACTGAATTTGGAAATGAACTCCAAGAAACTGAGAATGTTAGATCGCTTACTATCAAACATTGCTAATTTTACAGGGATTGTTCGGACGCTGTGCTCACACTCTATTTCAATACGGCCGAATTCCCAATAACCCTGTTCTCATTTCCGTATATTTTCTGTTTCTGTTGTCAGATAAAGGAACGAGTGTGAAACAGTGACTCAAACGCGGCGCATTAAGAGACCACATGTTCACTAGCGATCACTTTCAAGCTGCTGCTCTGCACTGACAAAATTCTGATTTATAACCACAATGGTCTCTGACAAAATCATCATATACACAAGTTAAAGACCGCGGCTGTGCTGTGATTTCGGCTGTATTTACATGCAAGATGATCAGTCAGAGAAAAAGTTAGAAGTGAATGAATGTGTGCTCGTCTCTGTCCCTCACTGAACACAGTAGTCACAGAGAGAGAGGCATGTCTCCGGGGGAAAGCAGGACCCCGCGCTCGTGAGGCAGCACTGGCCTCACTCTTCTACAGAATGTAGATAAGGTTTGCCCAAAAAGTCGCTAGATATGACACCATGTGCTTTTAAAAAAAAAAAAAGTTGGAAAGGTGTCTGAAAAGAGAACCGGAGCTGTTTCTGTTAAACTGAGTGAGTGAGTGAATAGCAGGAGGAGAAGGAGAGAGAGAGAGAGAGAGAGAGAGAGAGAAAAAGAGAG
>JAFFST010053087.1:240921-263042 GCA_022414735.1 Noturus placidus
GCGATCGATTAGCGACCGACGTTTAGTAGTTCCTATTCATCGCGGCACAAGGTCCCTTTCCAGAACCTTCACACTAACTGGTCCTCAGTGGTGGAATGAACTTCCAACCTCAATCAGGACTGCAGACTCACTCACCATCTTCAAGAAACAGCTAAAGACCCACCTCTTCCGTCAACACCTAACCATCTCATAAAAAAAAAATAATAAATAAATAAATAAATAAATAAAAAATGCACTTGCACCTCTACTCTGCGCACGTTGCTTCTTCTAGTACTCAATTAATAGATCTTGTATAGTAGCACTACTTGTATTGTTCCTTGCTTGATATCACTTTGCTTGTATCTCTCATTTGTAAGTCGCTTTGGATAAAAGCGTCTGCTAAGTGAATAAATGTAAATGTAAATGGAATATGAAAGTGCTGACTCGATGATACTGAAATCAGCCATTACACTTACTGAAGGGTTTTTAGGCATGCCAGTCTCTGGTCCACACAAAGACAGGACGTTCATCAGCTTCTCCCGAGTTCTCCTCTGGAATCAAAGCAACAAAAGAAATAGTAAACGCTACTGGTGTGTGTGTGTGTGTGTGTGTTAGGAAAATGAGGTGAAAGAATGAAAAGTTGTTAATCACTGTACCTGGGACAGCTGAGGTCTCTTCCAGCTGACCGGGACCAGGCCGTTTGAGTTTGACCCAGATGATGTGGAGGATGTGCTCCTGGTCACAGCAATGACCTGAGGTTTTCCGTTACGACCGGCTGCATTACGCTGATCTCCATACTTGTGCCCTATTATGGGTGTCTAGGAGGTTAAAAGGTCAAAAGAGTTATTATAGTGATCATCATTATATTAAACTCAGAAGAACTAATAAACATTAGGGGAAAAACTTTTTTTTTTTTTTTTAATGTGTTTACCTCGGAGATGTCAAAGTGAAAGTCTAGTGTTTTGCCAGGCAGCTCTTTGGAAGCGTTGTTGAAGATGCGTGCGAAGGTGATTTCGGGTGAGCCTGACGACTCGGCACTGTAGGAGCGCTGCACCTCGTCAGGTACCACCAAACAGGCGGAGCGAGACACCACCAACTTCAGAATGTTCTGGGCCTCTTTCCAGTACGGACTCTGGATTAAATCGCATATGCTCTGTTATGGATTTGATGATTATTTATGACAATAAGACAAAAATTATTTGTAAGACTGTTTAATCAGAACGTCAATGGTAAAGGTCGAGTTTAAAACTCAGAAGAAGAAAATCTAGACAATGTTTAAAATAACATTGAAGAGAAGCGATGCTTGAGGGGGTTTTAGGTATGGAATTCAGTTTGGAACACAGGTACATCTTACATAGTGCCCTCCACTATTGGCACCCTTGGTAAGTATGAGCAAGGATGGCTGAGAAAAATTGTGTTCCTAACATTTCCAATTGACTGGGACTTCTTAATTATTGCCCTGATATTACAAATGCTTGTGCTAGTTTCTTATAGCCACTTCCAAGTTTGTGAAGCTCAACAACCTTTTGCTGCACATCACAGCTATATTCCTTGGTCTTACACATTTATGAATGACTAAGGGTATTTGGCCTATGTGTTATCTCATATTTATACCCCTGTGAAACAGGAAGTCGTGGTTGAACAATTTCCTGTTCCTAGTTACCCAGGTGTACTAAAACAAATGCAAAATATCAATGGGAATATATTTCAAATATATTCTTCTCATATTAATTCATAGGGGTGCCAAAGCTTAAAATTGGCTGGATCTTCCAGCAGGACAACAAACCAAAATCTGATCTTGGCAAAGGGAGGTAGCACAAAGTAGCGACTAAAAGGGAGCCAATAACTGTTGCACACCTATATATTTTTTTGTGATAAAACCTGTGTTGTGTTTGCAATTGTTTGATATCCATGTGAGAAGAGTATTTTTGTGATTTCTTTTTAACAAAAGATCAATCAGGCTTATTTGCTCATTTACCAAAGGTGCTGTACTTGTTATGGTCATGTGATCTAAAAATGCTCAGGACCACAAGCCCTAAAAAAGCGCTTATAATAAAGTTTGTATTAATATGACGTGTGTGAATCATTTTTCAATTTGGTGACCACGCATACGTTGTGAAGACTCGCCCACCTCAGTGATTTATATAAAGATCCCTTAATCCAATCCCATCGGAGTAGTACTTTTCTTTAACAATGAATATAGTAAGCCAAACATAAAACATTCCCATTTTCTAACTACATACATCCACTTTCTTTACAATCTCACATCAAGACCATCATTGCAAAATGTGCAATTCAATAAACATGACTTTTCCTTAAATAGTTCTTTCAGCATTCCAGACATTGAATGAGTCTGCTGTTCTTTACCTAGGGCACTGACCCAAACATTTATATGGCAACAAGCGTTTGTTGAGCATGGTAAAAAGAAGTGCGCATGAGAGAAGACTTTGCATGGCTGACATACTAGATGCTTTAACATTCAGTTTTATCAGTATAATGAATGTTTGAAAAATGCCTAAGCAAAATAAATAAATAAACAAAGGATAAATAAATAAACAAAGGATGTGTTTTGTACCCACCTGTACATATTTGCCTATGATCTTCATGATCTCAAGGTTGAACTGTTTGACAGGGGCTGCTGACAAGTCTATGTGACTCAGCAGGCTATAAATGATCTGCAGCAGAGACTGCTGCATGCTGGGTAGCCCTTTCTCTAGTAACTGAAAATAGAAATTCAAATAAGAATTTACAAGCGCAATTATTACACACACAAAAAAAACCCCTGAATATAAATCGATGCTATAGTTCTAGCCTCACCTCAGCAAGATATGTTACGAGATTAAAGGTGATGTCTGCGAAAGCATCGTGGAGGTAGCGGCAAACCACATTGATCCAGTTGGTGCTGTCTCGGGAGTAGCTGTGTGTGGAGTACAGACTCATCATGTGCGCCAGGTTGGCCAGAGTGGCCGACTTCTCCTCAGCGCAGACTTTGGCAATGCGGTCTGCTGTCTCCTTGCAGAATGCTGTGGGGCTGTCAAAGTGCTGGATCAGGTGAGGAAGCAGGCACAGGATGTTCAGTGGAAAACCTGAAAGTAAAAAAAAAAGAAAGAAAGAGAAAACTATGAGGAAAATGATTTAGAGATTCATTTATAGAATCAACGTCTAACTTTAAAATTGTTTGGTGCCACCATGTCAAGCTGAAATACCGGTAACATTACTGTATATGTACGGCCTATAAAACTTCAATGTTTTCAAGTGGTCGAAAAGGTAATAGGGAGTTGATTTGTTTTTATATTCGCTATATTTATTTATAGCGACATCAAGTGTACAAAGTAGGAACTTCCTTTTATTTATTTAAAGGCAGACGCCTTTATCCAGAGCAACTTACATTGATCTCATTTATACAGCTGAGCAGTTGAGGGTTAAGGGCCTTGATCAAGGGCCCAATTTTCACAGCTTGGCAGTGCTGGGATTTGAACTCACGACTGTCCGATCATCTTAATCACAGAGCACAATTCTGACTTTATTTCTCGCAATTGCGAGTTTAAATCTCATAAATCAGACTTTTTTACTATCGTAATTTAGATATTTAATTTCCACTTTGTGCAGTTCCTAAAATGTGACTAACTTCAGAACTATGAGATGTTAAATCTGTGAGCAAGAATTTTATAATTGTGAGATATAAACTCATAATTCTGAGGGGAAAAAAGTCAGAATTGAGAGATGTTAACTCATTTACTCACGATTTAAACTCACAACTGCTCGAAAGAAATTCATAATTATCTTTAAAAAAAATACATTTCTTTGTGGTGGAAACGGGCTTTCATAGATTATTAAACTAGGTACAAATAGAAAAGTCTAAAAGAGAAAGTGTGTGTTTAAACTGAAACCTGTCTACTGAAAACTGTTTAGTTTACATTGAAATCTGTGGGACTGCTGACATTAGGTTCTTTTCAAAGTTGTTTTTGATTTTACTTAAAAACGTGGGTTCCCAAACTTTTCCCTTATAGTCATTTTAGAAAAATAAAATAATAATAATAATAATAATAACAATAATAATAATAATAACAATAACAACAATGGCTCCTGGGTTTGTACGACAGCCAGAATGTCTAGAAGAAGTGTGATAGATTCTCCAGGATGCAGAGTAAAACAAAATGTTCATTTAATTATTTTTGAAGGCATCTTTCTTTACAGCATTTAAAAGATCTTGCCCCCAGAGTCCAGACGGGTCAGCACTGTGCGTCTCAAACACGTAACTTTAGAAAATATTAAATTAAACCAAGTTTGAATACGTATGTGTAATTTAACGTATCAAGAGCTTTGCATTCATTAAAAAAAAAAAAGAATGAAATGATAATTTAGCTCACAGCTATTAATCTGAATTCCTATACAACAGTCAGTTCCGGTTCACTAATCTGATTGGACAAGGAGTGATCCGAGAGCGATTTATATTAAGAATAACTGCGCTGAGGTGTTTCCCTGTTCGTATCACTCCACTTCTCTACGTTCAAAACATAAAATTCCTATTCTAGCGATAGTGTGCTGCACCAAAACGATTATTACAGTAGAGTTAGTGACATCATCACTAGGCATCGTTTTTCGCGAATATATCTTTTGAATTAAAATACGGAAGCCCATTAGATGAAGATTAAAAGGATGAAGCGAAGTCAATTTCGCAGGATTTGTACAAAATCAATGTGAGCTAAACGAGCAGCAACCTCGCATGCTAAAGGGCTGTCGGTGAGTCTCTGCATAGGTATGGCAACATACAACCCTCTAACCCTCTATAATATTACACCTGGTATTGACATCAAAAGATCAAATTATTATTATTGTTGTTGTTATTGTTATGATGATGATGATTATGATCTGACCTGCCACCTGTGAGGGGTCCACGAGCGCATGTCGACACACACTCATGAGCTTGCTCAGCAGGTGTATAGTGAGCTCCTGCGTGGCAGCTGAGGTGAAGCCCTTGAGGAAGAGCTGCAGCAGGCCGGGGAAGTTGTACCAGCGCAGCTTGGCCTGTACGCGCTCCAGTCGCTCCCTGCTGTCAGCTTTGTCCAGGGGCAGCTGGGCCAGCAGCCTGTTCAGCAAACGCAATGCCAGCAGGTACTCAAACTCATAGTCTGACTCCAGGAGCGATGCTGCAATCCAGAAGAGTGTTGCTAGCAGGTTTGTGGGGTCCGCAGGTGGGCCAGGGTCTCCTGTACAAGTCCCGGGGCCGGGGCCACCCTTTCCCCCACCAGCCATCACGCCGCCCTCACAGAGGGACGATAAGCTGCGCGTGCGGGCCAGGTTGCCGTGGTTGGCTCCTGCGCGCTCGGCCACATCTAGCGTGTTGCTCCTCCTCCGGTCGCCCCTGCGCTCGCCCACGAGACTGGCGCGTAGCGAGTTACTGCGTATATGGCTGAAGTGCACGTGCAACAGGCCACCAGTGCTCAGGTTCAGCTGGCCCGTGCTCTTCCTGTTGAAGGCAAATTTGGTACCTAGCAAAGGATCATGGCACGAAGCTCTGCAGAAATGTCGAAATGTTAGTTAGACTTTAAAAGCTCGCGAACGCCTTTATGTTTTTTTCTAACCACTTTACCAGGTGAGAACCTAACAGTGTGCTAATAATAATAATAATAATAATAATAATAATAATAATAACCATTTAAATATCACTTACTGTGATAATGCTGTGAGGAAGTCATAGTTCTTCATGCTATCAGCCAAGGTATCTATACCAGCCTCCAAAGTTAATAGCAGCTCTATCACAAAGCCCTTGGATGAGAGAAGGAAAGAGAAAGCGAGTAAGTGTGAGTGAAGGAAGTACGGCATTGTGCTTGGATACGATTACTCGAGAAATTTAATAACGAACTAAAGACTTCCCAAACACATCACTGTAATTAAAAGGTATAGTTAATGATACTTAAGCTATTCTTGTCAGGATTGTTAGTGCAGGAGGCTTTGAGAGCTGCAGGCATCACGAAGAGATGTAGTCATGTCCTGACTGTTTGGATGTTGTTGGACCACTTCGTTTGTTTTCTCTGCTACTTAAAGAACCTGTGCGTATTTGAACTTACTAATAGCTGGGATGGGGTGGGTGGTGCTAGTTAAACATGACCCAAGTTGTGTCCCAAATGTTGCACTTATGCACTCAACTGTGTAGTGTATGAATTAAGTGCATGAAGTGTCTGACATTCCACACTAGATTTTTTTTTCCAGATTATTAAGTGCATCATCCGGGTATTTAAAATGTAGTTTTTCTATTTGGAATTTTTATTGTGAACACACTACTCGCACTATTTCTACTACAATACAGCATAGAACAGTGCACGAATTGGGAAGTACTCCAGTGCTCTACATTGTTGATGTTTGCTACCTGAGCCTCCTCTCCTGGGTCTCCCACAGTTTCCACTAGACGCGACAGCACATCTGAGAGAGTGGAGGCCGTGAGCGGCTGTTTCAGAGCCCTGAAGATCTGGAAGGAACGGCCAGCGTAGTGGCGAGAGGAGCATGACAGAGCAGTCTGCAAGGCCACTTCACTTAACAGCTGCTCCAACTGGAATCCTGTTCATAAACACACACACAAAGGTACCATCGTGTAGAGACTGCTCTTAGTACACAACACCCCTGATTAGTAAGAGAATAGGGAAAGAAATTAATCAATCAAACAAACAAAAGCACAATCTAACCTGACTGGCTCTGTTTGAAGACGGTAACAACGTGTCTAAGAAAGACGCTGAGCTGCTCGGCACTCTTGATGTTGGTGTTTTTAGGAGACATGTCCTCATGATTCCACAACGGACCTCGCTTCCTACAAACCAGGCATACAGACATCACAATAAGTCTAGGAAGTGACTCGGTAGAGCACGACAAATCAACACGCAGCTTCTAAAATACGATCAACTATGAATTCGCACACGAAAATCTGAGTTCACACACACACACACACACACACACACACTCGCATGCAAAGCAACAATACCCTCTCCAGTTAGACACGGCTGTGGACACAAGACAACAAACAAAGCCTCAGCACAGACAGGTCTGCAGCTTAGTAATACTGTGTGCATAGGCTCTCATCAACATTCTCTCACACAAAACAAGTTAGCAGGCTCCATCTACACCTCTGTGTCAACGTCAAAGGTGACACGGGTTCGAGATATGTACTTGAACACTAGACGCATTCGACATAAAAATACCGACACACTGTTGTTCCGCATCATTGATATTATCTGTTATTTACAGCATTAACCACATGTACACACATTTTAAAAGTGCGTCTCGCACTGACGCTCACCTGGAGCTGATGAACTCAATGAGGTTTTTAACTTTCTCGTCCTGTTCGGCAGACAGCTGTACCTCGCTGAGCAGTGTGTGGGGAAGCTGTGGCAGAGCTGTGCCACCTAGACTGATACTGGAGGAAGTGGAGCTGGAACTCAAACCAGAGTCTGTCATTGGGGAAGGCTGGTATTCTGGAGCCAACTCTGACACACCTGAGAGGGGTAGGAGAGAAAAAAAAAACCCAAAAAAAACAAACAAACAAAAAAAAGAAAACACCACAGATGTTAACTTATCTATCTTAACTTCATGTTAACTTATCACACTTAACTTATCTACTAAAAAATTAACTACTAGTCTACTACATTTACATTACATTTATTCATTTAGCAGACGCTTTTATCCAAAGCGACTTACAAATGAGACACACTGACACACCAATGGTAGCAGAGCTGCATGCAAGGTGCTAGCTTGCCATCGGGGCAACTTAGGGTTCAGTGTCTTGCCCAAGGACACTTCGGCATGGGATCACCCGGGCCGGGATTCGAACCGCCAACCCCATGATTAGTGGATTAGTGGACAACCCGCTCTACCGACTGAGCCACAGCCGCCCCACTAGCGCTACTAGCGCTTGTGCATATATACACACCTGTGAGGTTGAACTCTTGAGGGATGGGTTTAACTGTGAGAACCCTGGGCTCATGGAACTCGCGGTTGCGCAGCAGAACAGAGGCCAGCGATTGAACGCTGTTGTTGGTTCCCTGGACAACCAGCAGGTGGAGCAGCAGACGCTTGCAGTGCTCATAGACCTCTGGGTGCTGGTGGTCAAAACCTACAGAAAATCAGAAATAAACAAACTGCTGCATAAACAACTTGCCAGCACAAACGTACTAGGTTATTTCCTCTCATCAGGTGGCTATAAATGAATACGATCAGACAAGGAGGAAAACATAGACAGCGTGACTTGTACTTCATAATTATTAGTTCCTCCATTTTTGGTCTTTTTCAGAAAGAAAGAAAAATAAAACCGCACTCCAGCTCAGTGGCTGAAAACTGGCTAATTTATTATATTAGAAGCGAAATGCTTTTTCCACATCCTTTTACATTCATTAAACTGATTTTTTTTCCACCAGGTAAATACTATACTGTTCTAAGTAAATTATTCATGGTGTTTAGAAGAGTAGCCTAAATGTTATAAATTAAATTACATTGTTTCTTGGCATTGTTAGAAAACATTGTAGGAAATCTGTCAGTGAAGGACAAAAATAAAGAAATAAATACATACATACAGTTAGTATATGCAGCTGAATGTGCAGGGCAAGTGTTGGAAACATACAGTCATGTGAGAAAATAAGTACACCCCATGGACACTATTAATAGGCACTGTTTCAGAGAGCCAACAAAGTTGATACACTACTACAAAATGTCAATTGTATGTCATTTGATAATTTTCACAATTTAAATAAACAAAAAAACTAATCAGTCACATGGAAAAAGTAAGTAAACCCCTACATTTATCCCACCTTCAAATCCATAAAATCAGAATTTGAATCAATAATTTGAAACATTTAAGAAAACCCCTCAAACATATTACTACTGAAATAAAATTGCAATTCAAGGGTTTTCAAAAATTCCAGCAAGCCTGATGGACAAATCATGCAAAATGCCAACATTGTGGGCAATGCTAGCTTCTAAGGCCCAGGGTGTATTTACTTTTACTACAGAGGAGTATCACATCTATTAATATTTCTGTTGAAGAAATGATTTAAAATGCTCATTATTTTCCTTGTGGTTTTGTCCAAGTATATCAACTTCATTAATAGACATGGTTTCAAAGATGATCAAATGTTTGCTTGTCCAAATAGGTTTATAAAAAAAAAAGCAACAATTTCCATGGGGTGTACTTATTTTCATGTGACTAATTTACCTATGAAGATGGCATGCACTAAAAGATGGAGGTAAGCACTCCATTCCACTTTGACTCCGTGGTCCACAATCAGGTCCGTGAGCAGGATCACAGCGATGTTACACCTGCAGAAAGGGTGGACCGTAAGTAGGGGAAAAAACACTGATACACACACACATACATACATACATACATACATACATACATACATACACACATACACACATACACACATCACACACACACACACACATACATACATACATACATACACACACACACACACATATACACACACACACACATACACACAAACACACAAAACCACCTTGTACTAAAATTATGGAAATCAAGTCCTTCAGCAAATATATCACTGTTGGCATGGCTACAGTTTTGTGCCTTTTTAAGTCGTTCTGGATAAAACCACATTTGTCAAACAAATAAATAAATGGAAACGTATACAACCTGTGAAGGGAAACTCCAGGTGCAGTGGTTTCTGGCAAATAGTCAACTAGTGGAGACCAGCAGCCTCCCGTGGGTGGGAATGGAAGGGGCTCAGGACAGTTATGTTCCATGACCTTCAAACGCCAGTTAGCATAAACTGGCATAGAGTCACCTGGAAAGGTGGGAAAAAGAAAAAAATGAAGAAGAGAGTTTTAACCCAAGTACACAGTCTAATCTGGTGAACGTACAACTCTGGTTAAGAACACTGGTTAAGATGATTCAATACTACAAGCTTACTCTTCGAAAAAAAAAAAAATTTAAACCAACAACGAGAAAGATCTCACTTTTCTCATCTTCATAGGAGCCTCCAGAGCTGCTGCTGTAACGGGATTCCAGACGGTGGTGCTGTCTGTTCAGATTGCTGTTTAACCCGCTATAGATATCCAAATGAGAATAACTGTGCACACAGAGATGAGCATCAATATCACCCCAAGCATTGCACACAGGGTAAATGTATGATCAGCAGTGATGCTGTGCAAGAAAGAGGGGGCAGTAAACAATGCGCTTACTTGTCGTCCATATTGGGCTCTTTGATCTTGTTGTCATGGTGACCATCCGGCCCAGGAACCATAGTGTTACTGCTGGATGCAGTGCCTGTTAATTACCAGAGGACAACAACAACTGCTTATTTTCAAACAAATTCACTATTAAGATGAAGGTTGATAACTATATTAACATTCTCAGAGGGTATTGTGTGATGTTCACCAGTGACAGAGGGGATTTTGTATGAGGAGGTGATACGGTAATACGGTGGGTTATCCATGTGGGTCACAGCTGAGCTCACGGCGTCAGTCAGCTCCAGCTCGGTCATCAGCTCCTCCAAAAGCTGCATAGTTTTATCTCTTCCCAGGTAGACCACCACACGCTTCACCTGCAAGAACAAATATGTTAAAAACAACATTTATTAACATCATACATGGAGCTCTTGCACTTAATGTATTACAGGTCTGATATACACTACCTATCAAAAGTTTCGACACACGTTCTTTCTTTTATTATAATAATAATAATAATAACAACAATAATAATAATAGAAAGAAGAAGACAAAAAGTCATCAAAACTCTGGAAGAACACAAATGGAACTATAGGAATTATGTTGTGAGAAGAAAAAACCTAAATAAATTAAAATAACTGAATATTTTAGCATTTTCAAAAGTAGACCCCCTTTTTGTCTAGAATTTCCAGAAATGTATACTTAGCATTTTCTTGCTTTTTAAACAGTATTAAAGGAGATCACACATATGTTGGACACTTATCGGCTGCTTTTTGGAATATTTCCCTCTGAGTGGTTTGTTTAAAAAAATATATTTTTTTGTAAATTAAATGGTAATTTTCTGATGAAAGAAATGATGTTGGTCACAATTATATTTTTGTCTACAAAAATATCATACACCTTTCAGATCAACAGAATTTTAAGATCATGAGAAACATTTCAGTCAAGTGTCTCCAAACTTTTGATCAGTAGTGTGTAATGCTACGGGTTAAGACCTTCATGCGACCATAAAAATGTGTGATTGGCTATAAAAATAAAAAATAAATAATAATAAAAAAAAAATGTCCATCCATACATGGATGGATAGATTTAAAAAAAAAAAAAAAAAAAAGGTGACGCTCACATAAGTCAGGAGACTTGGCTCGCTGTTGACTCCAGATATGCTGATGAGGAAGTGTAGGATGATCTTGAGATTTTTGGGCCAGCTATCTGCCAAAGTGGTCCATACATTCTCAATCTCGGACCATGCAAACTCATCTCCATACTGGACACACACACACACACACACACACACATATATATATATTAGGCTACACATGTATTTCCAATATTTTCAGTACTTACAATGCTGTATACACACAAACAAAACACAAACTTTAAGGTATAGTCAGTGCAAAATGGCATCCTTGATGTGGAGTCATCAGTGAAAACCCTGGGGTTGTGACTACAGGACTGCAGTGTGTGTGTACCTTAGCAGTCATGAACATGAGGTTGTTTAGGATCATGGTGGTCGCGTGTGGAGATCCCCAACCCTCTCCTCGGAGCCACCGTCGACTGTTCACCATCATCTCGCGTTCACGTGCATTATCTTCATCCTCGGTCTCCTCCTGCCGGCGCACCAGCGGCTTAAAGTCTACCAATTCCACGTTGTTCATCCATGGCAGCAGGTAGTGCAACATCACCTGTCTGCCACCGGGGTGTGCCGTCTGGATCCTCTGACTTACCTCTGTGTTTGGACAAGAACGCGAACAGTTCAAAGCGTTAAAAGAAACACTCAGGCGCTTTATCTACAGCAGCATTAGTTTCACAAGATGTTTGACATTGTTCCCACAAAATCTGCAGATGACATGGAGTCACGATGAAAAAACACTGTTTTGTACCTGAGAAGATGGGGAGTGTGAGCTCAGGGTAGGTTCGTGCCAGCTCTTCGCTGAGCTGGTAGTAAGATACTGAGTAGAGGTGGGGCAGCGGTGAAGGTGGCGTCAGGACCCCATCGGTGCGCTGGATCTCCAGTTTTTGGGCGTAGCGGAAGAGCTTCGGCTCCAAGATCTAACACGGGCGCAGATTAGATTATCAACACCACTGACTTTAAATTAGCCCCCCCAATACATACATTAATAAAAAACAAACAAACAAAAAAGTAATATATTCAGAAATGTTAGGACCTATATGAGCTTCTTGTACCTGAAGTAGCTGCATGGCCACTTCATAAATGTCTCTAGAAGAATCTGCAGCCTTAAAGAGTATCAGGTTCAGTAGCACCACCGTATCAAATTGATAATCCCTGAAAAATATTACCAAGATATAATAATCACACACTCTATTCTCAGAGGCACTGATCGTAAAGCTTTTACTGAGCCATACCTGTTCTGAAAGACGTTAGCGATGGCTCGGAAGCAGCCAGTGGCGACCCTGCGGGAGCCCGTATAGCAGCGATCCACGGCCCAGAACATCAGATTGCTCTGGTCTGGGTTCAGCTCTAACAGCAACATCACCGCCTCACAGCCCAGCTGGTGAACCTGCAAAACACACCCCACAACATTCGCAGTGTCTGAAACAAAACTGAATCAAAGCTGTATCAGTCACTCACTCATTCAGAATCCTTAACAGAGGGAGTGTGTGGGTTACCTTGCGGTCTTGTGAGTCCAGGATGTTGTCTAGCCATTTGTAGAGGTATCCATCAGACGACAGGCCGACATTATCAGCCACTGGGCCGCAACAGAGAACTGCAGACATGGCCTGTAGGAAAACAGTGCAATTTTAATTAAAAAAAACATTTACAAAGCAAAAAAAAACTTTCAGCGCATGTTGAAAGGTTGTGTAAGACGGTAGATCTGCTTCAGCCATTATGGTCATTATATGTTGAAGTGTATGCTGCAGCATTGTCTATTTGTGCATGTGTGTGTGTATTCTTACTTTGAGAGCACAGTACTGGTGTCTGTTTATCTGCATGTTCCGGTCACTGTAGCGGTCCAGAGGAGTGAACATGATGCTGAAGGGGCCGGCCCAGTGACTGAACAGCATGAACAGACTATGTCTCAGAGACTGCTGGGGGAAAATACTCCTCCTCTGGTGCACTGGTGAACGCACACACACACGAATTACATAAACAAGTAAGAAAGAATTTGAAGGCTTTTCCTGAAAAGAATGAAACTGTCAGGAACAACACAGCATAATGGGTGCATCCAAATAATACATAGTGTTATGAGTGCATATTTTGGAGTGTGTGACTGTATATACCTGGCACATTTTGGATTATGTTGGCCACCAGGGCGCTGAAATGCGAGCGAATGTCTCGGAGTGTGTCCGAGTCTTTGTCGTTCTCAGCCTCCAGCAGCTGACGAGTCAGATCTACATACTCTAACAGGGTACTGTTCAGAGAATGGCTCTCCCCATCCAGCCCTCCACTCCCACTGGATGCACACAGAGAAACACAGTCACTAAAGCCCAAAACCACAAAAAATACAAAAAAAAAAAAAAAAAAAAAAAAAAAAAAAAAACCCCCAAAACTTCCACATCAGCCACAATACTAACTAATAAGCTCTATGGTCTTTGAGAGTTTTAAATAAAAAAGCATCACTGAACCCACGCATTTTTCAAGAGATTAAAAATATTGGAACACGTGACTGACAGGGGTTTCAAGTTGTCCAGGTATTCCCTGCTAGATTGACTGCTTAAACATTAAAAGCTCTGAATATCTACTCTTGATTTGAGCATTGGATTTTGAGTGTTTATATTTTTTACAAGGATAAACTGACATGAAAATCAGAGAGACGTCTATGAGAGAAAAGCAAGCCATTTTGAAGCTAAGAAAAGAGGGAAAAATCTATCGCAGGCATTGCACAAACATATCCAATAAAACAATTCAGAATGTTCTGAAAAAGAAAGAAACCATTAATGTCTACTAAAAAACAGTCATGGAACAGGTCGGCCAAGGAAAACAACAACAACAACAACACAGAAAACTGTGAAGAAAAACCCAAAAACAACAAGTCAGTGACCTCAACAACCTCCACGGGGGAGGGGTGAGATATCACCATCCACCATTCGAAGAAGACTTCAAGTGCAGAAATATACAGTAGAGGCCATAACACAAGATGTATACCAGTAATCATGGCTGCTTCTGGAACAGTCTCACTAATCTTTATCGATGACGGTAGCAGCAAAATGAATTCAGAAACATTTCCGTTTGAAAATTTACATAGAAATGCATCCAAATTAATCAGGAGGAACTTTATCATGCACCAAAACAATGATTCAAAACACACTGCCAACTCAACAAAAGGACTTTATCAGAGGCGGGAAAAAGTAGAAGCTTTTAGACCAGACCTTAACACAACTGAGCAGTATTTAATCTCCTGAAGAGGAGACTGAAGAGGGAACACCCCCCAAAAAACCAGACAACAACTGAAAGAAGCTGCTTGGTGAGCTTTATTGCTAGCTAGGGTTATGTAACCAAATATTAAATGGTATTTACTTATCTGTTCCTATACTTTTGCTCAATTAAAAATTAGAAGGTGTGCCACGAAAGGTGCGGTGTTTGAAGGTGTTTAACACATACTGATGTAACGATCAGAAAACGAAAGCTGAAAGTCAGATCAATCGTCTCATGTTCATCTTTCTCTCTTAAACCCAAATGCCTTCGGTGTAGAGCAAAAACAAGTGATTTTTAAAGTGAGTGGATTCAAATGAGAGGAGCCTACTTATTTCAGAAATTTCTATAATAATCTTTATAAAATCACAATAAACCATGGCGCTTGCATAGCTCCTCTGCTCAGGAGCACGAATGATAAGGAGAAAGTCCCGTACGTCTGACTGATGACTCCGGAGTCTGCCAGCAACTCAAAGATCCTGACCAGCTGGACTCTGAGGATGTCACGACGCCGGCGCCGCTTCATATTCTACATAAACAAAGGGAAAGGTGATAGATGAGCAGAAATATCTAATAGCACAAGTGGAATTATCAAAAAAAAATACATCTGTATCTTTAGGAAATGTGGCATGAGAAATACATATAATAATAATAATAATAATAATAATAATAATAATAAACATCTCACCTCTGGCCTTCTCTCCAGAGCTTCTTTAATGATGGGGTTCAGCTCCTCTAAGAGCTCTCTGATAAACAGACAGACAAAAACAGCGTTACTGTGATGAACTTCATGTACAAGTACACATTTACAGCAACACGCAGGGGACACATGGCACATGACGAGGGTAAATCACAGCAGATACTCTATTATATCACACACAGATATAGACACACCTGAAAGCGACAGGGTTGGTCCGGCCAAGCCCCAGGACAAGAGATTCCGTTATATCCATGCTCTCAGAGCGCATCATAGGAACCACATGCTTGAACAAGGAAGAGGGGGACGGAATGCCAATAATCTGCACACACACACACACACACACACACACCCCTTAGCCAAGATAACAGGACACCAGTGTGTTTGTCCTCGCTTCGAACAGGTCATTTAACATTTAATAAATTGAGTTAATGAATATAAATTGAACAACCTGATTTACACTAACCATCATGATGCCCAAAACAGGCGATAGAGTTTAAAAATGTGGTGACTCTCTGACCTTTGACTCGTAGCTGTACCCACTGTCCGGGGTGGACGCCAGCGTCTCTGGAGGGGAACAGCGGACAGAGCCGGTGGCTGAGGAGGAGGAGGAGGATGAAGAGGACGACGAAGACGAGGTCGTAGAGCTGCAACAAAGGATCAGGTAGTTCCTCCACAGGCCGACATACGAGTCGCTGCTGCTCAAGCTGTTCATCTTCTTAGCATTGATCGGGCTACTGCAGAGGGGTGGAAAGGGGGTGGGGGATTAGTAGGTGTGAAAACTTGTAGGTGTGTAGTTCAGTCTAGAACAGTTTGGTGGTTCTCCTGCTCTCGTACACCTTACTAAACCCTGTAATTAACCAACAAGTTCAATCAGGTGCAGAAAAATCCCCAAACCATCCTTAGAAATGAACTGGCCGTCGTGTCATGTAGTACACATTTTTGGGAGTACGAGTGTAATATAAAATAAACACACGATCAGAAAGCTCAAACAGAGCGTCTACCTCAAATGGAGTACTTTTGGTTTATTGTTACATTTTAAACACGTTAAAATGTTACTTCTGAAAGGCCAACCACATCATTTTCATACTAACGATTTTACTAATATCTTTACTTGATGTCAACTTGTGGAGAGAGCAGCTGGAGACGCGTGGAGGCAAAATGCCAGGCGTAGCTCAGCGCGGTGGGGCAGTGCTTGGGCAAATTCTCCTGCCGTAGGTAGCTGGACAAGCTGATGACCCACGGGTCCTGACCCTGAGTCACGTGTGCAAAAACCCAAATGTGCGACGGGCTGACTACGTCGAACTGGTGGCTGATGGGAGAAGAGCTCCACTCGGTCAGAGTCTGGAGGTCTGTTCCGCTGGGACAGTACAGCAGGCTGGTCTGCACAGAGAGAGAGGGGGGGGGGGGGGGGGGCATGAGGAACCATGGCGGACTTGCATGAAAATACTAACAGAAAATTATACACTGAATGTAATATCATGTGGAGAAATCTTATGAAGAGTGTGTGTGCACATTTCCTACCTGATCTGCACCAGTGAGATGAATGAAGCTCTCCAGTACCGAAGCGCTCACCCTATCCATCACATCTACAGCCAACTCCTCGTCGCCCTGAAACGGCGTGAAAAACACATTGTTCCGGTTCCACGTCATTAATAATACATACACAAGGATACTCTTTGTGGTCATGGCAGAGGTTACCTTGGCGATGCCCAGGGCATTGTGGAGCGCACGCACTTCTTTAAGCACGTTGACGGCAAGGCGGCGCGTGGCCGGCCTACAGCTGCACAGCACCACGAGAGCCAGACCTTCCACCACATGCAGCACACCCACCACAGGAGAGCGCTCCAGAGGTAGACACCCACTCCCCTTAGAGCCCTAACACACAAACACACACAAAGAAACCGTGTTATAACTTCTTAACACAGCCTGCATGACATTTCATCGGGCTGGATTTCTGGCAATCCTTTTTCAAAATATATCTTTGCATATGAAAATGAATTCATACTCCATTTTGTCTTTAACCTTTACACAGAAAAAAAGACTCAAAAAGAGAAACAGTAAGAGCAGACACACACACCTGTGTGTCCTGGGTACGGTTGCTGCTCTGTACTGCTTGTCTCCACTGAACGATGAGCTGCAGTAGCATCTTGACAGCATTGTCCAGCAGCGTGGGGTGCACGTCCGTCACCTCCCGAACGATGAAGTACACAAAGCCCGAAAGCACGTCCTCCCTCCAGTCTGAGAAATCCACCATCAGAGCCTGTAAAGTGGTGAACGCCAGGCCGCGCAGCTCCTCGTCCATGTGAATGGTCAGTCTGTAGGAAACATATATGAACGCGTGTTCATGGATCTCGTCTTTGATTTAACGTTTGTGTGACTAGGAGGTTTGGAGAAAATATCTTGGGAGGAAACTCAAACCTGACCCATTACACAAACACAATGATACAGTATAGTCCACGGAACGAATTAAATTTTTCACATTTTTAAGAAACGGATGGTGATCTCAAAATCGACCAGAAGTTGGAACCGCACCATTCCGAATAAAAACACGTAAACGTTTCGAGTCAGCTCTCAGTCACTCCAAAATCGACGCCGTTTAAAAAGGTTTGCCCAGATGTGCTTTGTGACATGCCACACTCCTTTTTAAAAAACTCCTGCCTTAACAACTCACACAGTGCACATGCTATGAAAATGAATCTTGGTATATTTATGTAATTTTTGGCGTGTCTGTAATGATTTCAATAATAACTGACTTTTTGACCTTTTAGGGGTACCCTAAGGGTGTGTTTGGAACCCATGAACCCTACTTGTATCAGTCTACGAGTTTTAGGAGATATTTAGCTTCACTTCCTCTTAGAAATAAGTGAGAATTGGGTGTGATGCCACATTTCAAAGGAAACAAAAAACCTACAAACCCCATGTACATGAATGTATACAGTTGAGAATGAGAACCAACTCAAAAAATTTGGGCATAAGAAACAATTTGAAATGATTGTTATATTTGTTTTTATTCAGCTCGGCTCATAAAAACCCTGAGTTTAACCACATGAACCACTTTTTCCATTTTACCGGGTCTGAAGTGGCAGGTCGTTACCTGGCCAGGAGCTCGATTAGGTCTTGTCTGCTCATCCCGTCGGGGATCAGTCTGGGGATGGCAGCTACACATGTCCGGAACAGATCGATCTTTGGCTTTCTTTCTCCACTACAACAGGAAATACGTACACGCTCTTAAAACATTGTACATTTTTAACATGCATTTGCATTCTCATTGTAACCATAATGCAGTGTTCAAATGAACTGCAAAGATATCAACCGAATCGACTAAATGAATGAGACACAACCAGAGAGCACTCACGTGATCATGTCCTCTGGCTCTTTATTGGACATCTGCACGCTGGTCATGCTCATGGAGCGGCCCACCTCTTTATCCAGGTGCCTGAGGATGTTGTCTAGAGCCTTTCTCACCTGAGGGTAGTACAGAGACATTCCTACACGTACACACGCGTGCACACACACACACACACACACACACACACACACACAAATACATTAAACAGAACAAAAGATCCTTTTTGTGTTTTGAATTCTCACAGCATAATAATTCTCAACATACCATCTGGCAGTCAGACAATATATTCAGTAATGAGACAAAAAAAAAAAAAACCTTTAGCTATGGCCAAGAAATGGCTGAGAAATGCTTTCAAGTATAAAACAATGGTCTGAGATAAAATAAATAAATAAATACCCCAACAGTGGCCAGAATACAGACAAAACAAAAACACTTACAATGCTTTGTTCATAAAACGGTGAAAACTGAGCGTTCTGAAAGCACGACCCAAACAAAAGGTATTCTTTTATTTTTCTAGGGTAATATCTGAACACAAACCCTTCCTCGTAGCCAAATAAAAAGGCTGAGCAGGAAAGGCGGGATCTCTTACCAATGACCTTGGCCTCCTCGTCGGTTAGGGTGGTGTTAAGGAAGATTTTTTTGACCCGTAGGGTGTTACCCGAGGGCAGAATGACACCAGTGGTAGGCATAGGCGGCTCTCCGTCTTTCTGTTGGAGGCTGTCCGCTATCACCAGGAATGCCCGTAAACCTATATTCATTCTCTGAGACAGATCGAGGGAGAGGGAAAGGTGTGAGGAGATGAAGGGGAGATAAAATAATAAAGGCTTTATGCTGTGTTTTGTGTGTGTGTGTGTCCTCATATACCTCAGGGTTGATGGTGAAGGTCTTGTTAGACTTGCCAACACAGAGCAGGTCATAGATGATTTCTTTCATGGCAAAGTCCAGCCTTTCCTGTGTAGCACAGACAGCACACAGGACAAACAATCAATAATGACAACACCATGAGATCAGAAAGGACATCTATCCAATTTCTGCACCACATATCCTACAGCCTGCAGTCTATCCCAGGAGACACAAGGAATGGGGGGGGGGACATCCCGGACAGGGTTCCAACCCATCGTAGGGCACATTCACACACCCATTCACATTCATATGCACAATTTGGAAATGCCAAACAGCTTACAACACACGTCTTTGTATTGGAAGAGGAACCCAGAGGAAACCCCTGAAGCATGGGGAGAGCATGCAAACTCCGCAGACGCAGGGCGGAGGCGGGAAGCGAACCCCAATCCCCGGAGGTGCGAGGCAACAGTGTTAACCACCAAGCAGATGCCCCAACATCTGCCGCATTAATCACCACCTTCTGAACAAAATTCCCTTACAGTTCCTCAGTCTCCACAAACCCAAATACACCGTTATAGCCTCACTACCCCATGCTGTGGAAGAAAAACCACCATATTCATATGCTACATTCCCTTTTCATAGTTTGGGTTAAAATAAATTGAGATTCTCCTCTCATTCCTCAATGTTCACTGCAGGCCTTGTCCCAAACACACACAAACACACACACACGCATACCCAAGTGAAGTCTAAATCAACAGGCAACATGAGTGAGAATGACTGAGGTGAATTCTGTTGTTTCCCAGTTTACCTGAGCAATGAATTGAATGATCTTGACAAAGATGTTAAGTGGTGTGTCCCTGGGAACCACACTGCGGGAGCCCTTGGGGAAAAGTGCGGAAACAATACTGAGGAGGCGACTGGAAGAGAAAGAGAGAAGAGCTTAGTGGTCTCGCCACACTACTGAGCAATCCTGTAACGAAGAGCATGCACGGCTGGTTACACAAGCGCAAGGATTTTGTATTTTAGGTATCTCTGTTCCAGTTTGGTTTGTCTTCATGTGTTACCTCTGTGTGGTGGTATTGCTCTCGCACTTGATCCTGATGATGTAAACCCACAGTAGCCTGTAGAGGGACTCCAGGGCTACACGAGACATTTTCGGATCCTTGTTCTAAAAGCAGAAGACGTGCAGGTAAACTTTAAAGAACATAAGATCTCAGATTTATGAAAATATAGTGTGCGCATGTCTATATATACACACGCTACCGTTCAAAAGTTTGTGTACACTCGACTGAAATGTTTTCTCATGATCTTAATAACCTTTTGATCTGAAGGTATATGATTAAATGTTTGAAATCGGTGTTGTAGACAAATACACTGCTCAAAAAAATAAAGGGAACACTTAAACAGCACAATGTAACTCAGTCAGTCACACTCCTGTGAAATCAAACTGTCCACTTAGGAAGCAACACTGATTGACAATCAATTTCACATGCTGTTGTGCAAATGGAAAAGATAACAGGTGGAAATTATAGGCAATTAGCAAGACACTCCCAATAAAGGAGTGGTTCTGCAGGTGGTGACCACAGACCACTTCTCAGTTCCTATGCTTCCTGGCTGATGTTTTGGTAATTTATGAATCCTGGTGGTGCTTTCACTCTAGTGGTAGCATGAGACGAGTGGGTCATTAATAGTGTGGGGTGGCATTCCTTTGGGGGGCCGCACAGCCCTCCATGTGCTCACCAGAGGCTAGCCTGACTGCAATTAGGTACCGAGATGAGATCCTCAGACCCCTTGTGATACCATATGCTGGTGCGGCTGGCCCTGGGTCCCTCCTAATGCAAGACAATGCTAGACCTCATGTTGCTGGAGTGTGTCAGCAGTTCCTGCAAGAGGAAGGAATTGATGCTATGGACTGGCACGCCCGTTACCCAGACCTGAATCCAATTGTGCACATCTGGGACATCATGTCTCGCTCCATCCACCAATGCGACGTTGCACCACAGAGTGTCCAGGAGTTGGCGGATGCTTTAGTCCAGGTCTGGGAGGAGATCCCTCAGGAGACCATCCGCCACCACATCAGGAGCATGCCCAGGCATTGTAGGGAGGTCATACAGGCACGTGGAGGCCACACACACTACGGAGCCTCATTTTGACTTGTTTTAAGGACATTACATCAAAGTTGGATCGGCCTGTAGTGTGGTTTTCCACTTTGATTTTGAGTGTGTCTCCAAATCCAGACCTCCATGGGTTGATGAATTTGATTTCCATTGATAATTTTTGTGTGATTTTATTGTCAGCACATTCAACTATGTAAAGAAAGGAGTATTTAATGAAATTATTTCATTCATTTAGATCTAGGATGTGTTATTTTAGTGTTCCCTTTATTTTTTTGAGCAGCGTATATAATCATGTTGACGTATTAATTTCTTTCATTAGAAAACTAACATTTTATTTACAAACAAATATTTTGTAATGATGACTTGGAGCAAAATATTCCGAAAAGCAGCCGATAAGTGTCCAGCGTAGGTGGGAACTCCTTTAATACTGTTTAAAAAGCATCTCAGGGAGGATTCCTCAAGAGATCGGTCCAGAAAACACCAAGAATACTTTTCTGGAAATTCTAGACAAAAAGGATGTTTACTTTGAAAATGCTAAAATATTAAATAATTTATATATATATATATATATATATATATATATAT
>JAFFST010053087.1:263062-276392 GCA_022414735.1 Noturus placidus
ACACACACACACACACACACACACACACACACATTTTTAATCACAACATTATTCCCATAGTTTCATTTGTGTTCTTCCAGAGTTTTGATGACTTTATTATAAAATATGGAGAAAAATAAAAAATAAGTGTGTTTAAACTTTTGACCGGTAGTGTAAGTGTTTATATTTTGATTGTATTTTTCTCAGAGTGTGTGTGTGTATATATATATAAAATCAAAAGCTATATTAATGAATGAAATCAAACTAATTGTCACATGCATTGATGATTCAGATTTCTATTATAGTTGGGGAATCAGAATGATTTAACAAGCCAAGAACTCTGATCATTTTGACACAACTTAATCGATCCCTGATGATTCATTAAAATTCATAGTATTTATAAAACTCCTGCAAATAAGCCATAGATTAACATTTTAGTTTGTCAAACATGCTCTAAACAACTCCTCTTGTACGGCCCAGGTCCATCACAAACACCTAAAAGCACTTAAGAACAACTTTATTAAATAAATAAAATTAAAAAGACCAAATGATTTTGATCAGGTAGCACGACTTGATCCAATCTAGCACTTTTCTAAAACAGCCCAAAAACGGCGTAGTGCATAAGCAGTAGCAGGGACATCATGAGTTTTTTTTGGGGTTTTTTCGGGGGGGATGGGGGGAGCTTGACTGGTGGCATTTGTAAATGCTTCATATGAAAACAACATCTCGGTGTTTGAGGTTTTACAAAATGACAGCAGTGGTCACCTCCCTCAGAGGTTTCAACAACCACTGAAAGCTTTTCTACTCAAATCCATGAGTAAAAACCTGCTCTTAGAAGTTCAATTGTTTAGTCTGATATTAAAGTTCCAGGGGACAAAGCACAAATGATCCATGAGGGAAATAAGACCACGTAGAAAACAAGGCCAATCAGAAGACCTCCTAGAAACAAGATCGGCTCCCCTGAGAGTCAGTCACCACTCACCTGGAGAGTCTCAATCTGCTTACGGATGCTGTTGTTTGATGGCATCTGGAGCAAGTGAATTTGTGAGAGGGGGAAAAAAAATGGAAGAAAAATAAAATAAAAACAAGAAAGAAAAAGATGGGTTGGGGAGTTTGATATGTGGGAGGAAAACATGCATGTTAAAAAAAAAGAACAAAAGATGATAGTAAGAACTAGAGAGAGCAAACATTAACCCATATAAACCAAATATATACCTAAGCACTAATAACATGCACATCGGTTTGGGAAAGTTTTGTTAGGAGAGTTTTTGGAGAAAGTCTGTACATACCCCCAAACCCCCCCCATACTAAACCGTGAGAAGACGCAAGGATAATGGAGAAAACACTCGTAATGTGACCCATTGTACTTGGCACTGTTTACTGGAATGGTCTTAAAACTTTGTGAAAAGGTGTTTTAACTACTTCGTAAGTTTGGCTTTGTAAGGTAACTGATTTGTGACATCAATTTTATGAGCAAAATGACTAACAATCTGCCTTATTTCTCATCACTACCTGTGTAGAGATAATTAACATACCTCTTCTTTAAAAGTTTATAAAATTCAGAGCCATAAAATATGATGTGGTTTTCCTGAGCCGAAACACTGGAACATGTGTTTGATCGGAATTCAGGAAAACTGACTTGGATTGGAGCGTAACTGAAGCAGTAAAAGTAGTGTTATTGCTAAAAGAGCACTGATTAGTAATAAAGAGCTGGAAAGAAAAAGAGGAGAAATGAGGTGACTAGAAGCAGGCAAAACATTTTTAAAGGCTTCAATTGGTTGGGTTCAACTGGTTGGGGGAGACGTAGACAAGCATGAGGAGAAAGGTGTAAGAATAGCGGAAGTACAGAGCAGAACTGAACAGGAAGAGATCATGGATCAATCAGGAAGGAAGGAACCATAAATATTGAGCCTACAAATCCCAGTGGGCCACAGAAGCTTCTACCCACCACTGAGGACAACAACTCTGCTTTAATCATTGATTTCATGCACAAAAATAAGGAACAGCTCAGATTGGATCAGAAACCGGTTTGGATTACAGGAGCGACAGAAGTCAACGGAAGCAAAGCTCGGATTAAATGCTAATCGAACTAGCTACTCCCAATCACCAAGAATCAAATAAAATAATTACACTGATTACAACTTTAAATCAGGGAATCATTGGGGGGAAAAAATCAATTCTACACTACGTCACCAGGAGGAAAAAGCAAGGGGAAAAAAAAGATCAGACACTTTACAACCTATCAATAACTACTGAGCAAGCAGTCTATTCATTTTCAGCTTTGATTAACACATAAGCATGTGCACACACCTACACATACATGATTTAAGGCATCGATACAAAGCAAAGTAAGTTGGTATTATTGATACACGAGTACTTACTGTAATGTATTAGTAATCGAATTGATTCTTTTAAACATTTACAATCAGTGAACACTAAACACCATTATTGTCCTGCAGGCTCGAAACAACCTAGGCCTTCAATTTCTACCAGTCCAGTAGAAGAATTTCCTTTTAACCATAACCCTGGGTTTGTTGTTTTTTTTGGGTGATAACTTGTAGCATAGAGTCTGGTTATATTGGGAAACTGACCTTCTATTATAAATTATAACTGCTAACTGAGCTTCATCAAAATAACGCCACAACACCTTCTGTCACTATTAGAGGTAATATTCCAGAGCAACCATTACAAGTTTATAATATTCATACAGTAAAAAAGTGGAAATATCTTGAATATGGCCAAATTTATGTAATATTTCTTGTTTTGAGATCATTACAAATCAAATACAAGATTATTCAGCCTGTTTTAGATGCATTAACTAATTTCAAGCTATATTGCCTTGTTCTATTGGGCAGATAAATATATAGGTGATTGTGCCTGGAAATATGGTTGAAATTAGAAAGAAAGAAAAAAAAGTGTCTTGAATTTAGTAAGACATGTCTAGACATTACATTCAAGGCATTTGGCAGATGCCCTTATCCAGAGCGACTTACATTTATCTCATTTATAAAACTGAGCAATTGAGGGTTAAGGGCCTTGCTCAAGGGCCCAACAGTGGTAGCTTGGCAGTGCTGGGGCTTGAACTCCTAACTTTCTGATCAGTAACCCAGAGCCATTAACCAATGAGCCACCACTGCTCATTTCAGCCTCCAATGCTGAAATGGGTTTAATAATCATATGCTAGATGCTAATTAGGAGTCAGTTACGGCTGTCATTTTTTGCAGTGAACAGGTAAAACTAGATAAACTCGTGACCAAGTTTTGAAGCATTATGCTATCTTAAGATGAGAATACGACCGAGGGAAACTAGAAGCCAGGAATTTTACTGTACTGGTTATGTTGTACCTTTAGGTGTGAGAGGCAGTTCTGCAGGAAGATGTGCCAGTTATTGAGGAAAAATTGCTTCTGACTGACACACAGCAAACATGTGACCAGAGGATACAGTGCCTAGAGAGAGAGCGAGAGAGACAGAAAATACAATCAGATAGTGGGAGTAAAATGATCATCATTCTCTAGTCTAAAGGCAGTCCAAAGAGCAATATCTGAGAGAAAAACACAAACATGGTGGTGGTATTGTTTCTCAAACCAGTGCCTACTCTGAAATCATTCCATCCAACCATAGGCTTCTTCTGAGATGTAAAGCCAACCTCCATATCTTATCGAACTGCTGCATAATGCACTCAGAGGAACTCGCTGTCTGCCCTCTTCCACATACTCACAGTTACCTGCTACGGTCTAATGATCACTCACACCCTGGGGCGCCGTAATGGGGAGATAAGGATGATTTTAAGGGCCCTGATCAGACAAGGCGGGTCCAGCAGAACCCCACAAATTCCTGTATGATTTTGGTATTTAAAGGGCCTCTTTTTTTGCACAATAATCTATTTAGAAACACGTTATAATGAATACCCTCAGACTGTGCCAAGTACATGTGTGACCCCTTAAGACATTCGCAGATTATTCAGAAACGTGGCACTTCACAGTTGTGAGTCGTTACAAGCATCAGGTAGATGGTGAGAGAAGGTGCGGACAAAATCGGAATACCAAAAGAGGAAAGAAAAACATGAAAATAAGAAGAGCAAGATAGGGAAGACAACTAATCACCCAGTTTTTCAACAATTAAGGTGATCCATGTTCCCTGTTCTGTGCTATGATTCTGAAGCTAGCCCATATGAAGCTGTTATAATTAACATCAAATAGATATTCTAAACACGTCATCAACTATACAGTTAATAACCCAGGGTGACGAATTCTTAACGAGGGGAGGAATCATACCGGTATATCATGGACGATAATGATATGGCACAGACCTATTCAGGAGACATTTAGTGCAACTGTTTTGAAACAGGATTGTTTATCACGGGGCAGATTGTAGCACAGATTCCCTGTACATAATCCCAGAGAGAGAGAGGCGCTCCATGTTTACCAAGGAGTGCTTCTTCCTGGAGCTGAGGTCGAAAGTAGTCTGATAGAGCATCTCCACAAAGTTCTTCAGGCAGGGTACGTTCACCTCATTCTTCACAGCCTTAAAACACACACACACACACACACACACACACAAATATACTTTTAAATATACTTCACAAATATATTTTTTTCGCAGATAAATGAGTAAATCAACTGAAAATGACACAGCTGAAAGTCTAATTCTCCTTTAGTCTGATAAGCATAATTAACTATTTAATTAAAGCACCACTACACTAGTATTGTGTCTGTTAAACATTCAGTGCCAGGCTGCAGCTTGCGCAATCATTATGATGAGGAGTAAGGATGTGGCTCGAACTCGAAGATAAGGCTGCATATTTGTGTCTGGGATACACAAGCCACATTTTGCAGTTCCTTTTTTTGTGGAACACAACTCCAGAGAACATTTTAAATAGATGGCACTGAGTCTAAAGCACATGGACAGGAGGTTCTCAGGTTCATACACACCACAAAACCCACAAGTAAGCATGTAGCAAATGGCCAGTGAGGTACTTACAGCAGCTACAGGGATGAGGATTTCCACAAACAAGCCTGCTAGAGCATGCTTTATATCCTTGTCTTTTACCTCAAGGAAATACTGGGCACATTCCTGCATAAACATAAAATATACACAGTGGTGAACAACTGTAAAAATAGGCTCAATAATACATTCAAAATTAAAGAGCTTGTTAAGCAGAAGACATTTGGAGTGCAGAGTTTTACTGTGACTTAATAAAAACAGGCAATACACTGCACTGAGCTTCTGGCACAGGCTGGACTTTCTTACTGTTACTCAAACAGTTTTTATAAGAGCAAGGATAAGCAACTCTCTTCTGGGAAGTCTTTCCACTTGATTTTGGAGTGTGGCTGTGGGGATTTGTGTTCATTCATTCAGCTACAAGAGCGTTAGTGAGACCAGGTATTGATACTGGATGAGGAGGTCTGGGGGTGCAGTCAGAAATTCCAGTTCAGTGGGGTTGTGCAGGACACTCGAGTTCTTTCAATCCAAGTTCCAGTGAAGGGAAATTATAAAAGCTATAACATACAGACACAGTCAATACAATCGTGTGCTTCGTGGCAACTTTGTGGCCACATTTTGGGGAAGAAACACAGGTTTAATAGTCGGGTGTCCACATACTTTTGGTCTTGTGTGCATAGGCATGGGCTCCCGAACGTTTTTGGGCAAACGACCATACAGTAAATGGCGACCCCAAGCCTTGACCGTCTGACATTTTTTATTAAATTCCACATTTACATTTCAGGACTACTGTAACATTAAGCTCCAAAAACCAAAGGATTCTTCCTTGCCCTGATTTACCAATCTAGTGAGAAGGGTGAGCTTGAATATCTTAAAGTCAGGACGTGTTTTTGAAAGAGCGAATACGGCTTTGATAAAGTATCTTATACTTGAAGTACATATATCTGGAGGAATAAAAAGCGACTATATTTATCCGCTAGAGTTGGACTGTCAGAGGTTTCCAAGTCAAACTGTAAAATGTTTGTTTCGCGCACAAGCTCAGTTTCTGCCGTCTTCGTGACTGCGCTCATGAGCTGCGTCACGAATTAAAAACGCTGACCTTGCGTGCAAAAGTATTTGCTAAAACAGAACATTCAGCAGACTGGTACAGAGCTCTTTCGGGAGGTTTTGGGTTAGGGGTAGTACTCGATAACAGTCTAGAAGTATGCGATTTGAGACACAACACAGCTGGTTTGTTTAGCAGAGGTAGAAACATGATGTTTGCCTGTTTGCTCTTGGGGAAAAAAACAACAAAAATACTACATTCAAAACACAAAATATGTTTGCACAGTCAGAGTAATATTTCAAACACTAACTTGTAAATGAAATGGGTTTACCGACCTGCATAAACTGGAAGGAAGCCTCAAAGTCTTCCACAGGGTACATTTTGACTCTGAAGAACTTCATGCCCATGATGAGGCTGATGATGCTCTGCACCACGTGAGGACTCTGCTCTTTCTGCCGCAGCTCTTTCAGCTCTGTGATGAACTTCTTACGTACTGCCTGAAACCTGCATAAAGACGCACATCCGCGACACCAAGTTACAGACCCTACGTTACACCAAGATATTTGTTCCTATGCGTGTGCGCATGAGACGTCGCTATGGACTGACCCGAATTCAAAAGACTACCACATGCTTCGATCAAATTCAGACACCAGGCTACAAGCAATTTCAATCTTACTACATAATGTTCTGTACACATTAAAAGATTAAGCAGTACTAGGCTAAAAGGCACGGAGCGCTCGTACAGCAAATCACTTTTTATTACTACTATCGCAGCACTAAGTAAAATTAGATTACTGGCGCTTTGTGTGACTCTGCAGGAGATTTAGCATGTGTTGAGGGTGAATTATGGTGGTGGTAAATGTGTCAGGAGCTCCTCAGGATGCCCTGTACTTAGTTATCCATTTCCTACTTGGGGTAGTGCGAGATATTAACGGGAACAGTAAAGCCTAACGGGTTTGTTCTATCCTGACCTGTCATTCAATCCACCCGATCCAGGGAAAAATTTATCCAGGATAAATGGACAAATGCCATTAGAGTTGGTATTTGCATCAAACACTGACTGTTTTAAGTAAACCATTTAAATCAGACCAGAGGACAACAATCTTTTTCAGGTGGGAGAAAAGAAAAGGAAAAAAAAAAAGATTTCACCTTGAAGAATACAGTCTTACAAATTCCCAAAAAACATTTAAATCCTACAGAAATAAAAGGAAATCCTGACTCACTTGGACTGAGTGAGGACTCCGATGACCTCGGCGTACAGATCTGCAATGATGTGCACGTTACCAGTGTTGGGGCCAGAGTACCTGTCACAAAAAGCAACAAATTAGATACACACCTTTTCACGACATGTGCTGTGTAGAAGACGTAACTTGTAATTCTTGACTGATGGTTAAAAAAAAAAAAAAAAAAACAAAAAAAAAAAAAGAAAACACCCACTCAACAATGCAGAATTCCTATTTGGGAACACTGAGCAACATGGCAGCACTTCTCACATTTAAATGAGTTGTGCGACGGTCACACTAGACTTTCAGCATGCGAAATGTCTTCTGAGACCGCTCCGAATACGAGCGGCGAACGAATATGACGTTAAACGGAGTTTATATTCTTTCAAAGCTGCGTTACATAAAACGGGATGACGCAACACCACTACATGCCGTGAAGCATCGATCTTCTATGGGTCCGCAGGTTAGAGTTGACGTGAACTTTGGAACGAAGCGAAACTTCTTCGCGTGAAGCTTTTGCATTTCCGGTCTCCAGCATCCGCATGCGTATGAATGGAAGTGAATAGAAATTTCACATTCTGGAAATCTAGTGCGACCCCCTCCCCCCCAAATATTTACATTAGATCAATCAACAAACAGAAACATTCGGCTTGTTAAATCACGAAAGCTGAAAATCACTGAAAATCATAATTTGAACTGTGACGTCCCGCTTCAGAGGCAAGTCAAACGCAGCTTCTGGAATCAGTAAATAAGGTAATCTGGCATTATTATAATAAGTGGAATGACATTTATGATAAACTCATTTACATTAGAGACAAAACTAGCTTTATGACACACACACACACACACACACACACACCAAAGCCACTTGAGAAGAAAGTGGAATTTGGGACGTATGTGGATTCGTGTGCAACACTTACCCCTCTTTGTGTTTAAAGTGCTTAAAGGCCAGGTTAAGGACCTCGTGTACTAATGCATCTGGTACAGGATGAAGAGGAATCTGAGCAGGACAAAAAAAAAAAAAAAAAAAAAAAAAAAAAAAAAAAAAGTGTCATCACCAAGCATAACCGAAACAATGCAAAGCTGGGGGGTGGATAAAGGTGCACCTAAAAACCTAAAGCAAACTCCTTCACACACACACACACCTCACCTGTTTCAAAACCTCCACTAAAACTAAACAAAAAATGAAGTCTATGGCTAAATCCCTCCTCTCCAGTAGGTAGTCTTTATCCCGATGCTGTTCGTCCCTGGAGGAGAAAAAACAAAATCACTGGGTTTTTTTTCCTTCTTCAAATGACTACACTAAAAGCACAAAATGTACCACAAAATACATGAGAAACATGGAAAACATGCCTGCATGAGATTATTGTGTGTGTATGTTTACCCTTTGGACTTGGTGCTGGATCTGGGTCTGTATTCGTAGGACTCGTCCTCTGTGCCACTCTGCCTGCGGTACCAGTCGAACAGTGTGCGCAGCAGTGAGGGCAAACAGTGTTCCGCTATCGAGCTCATAGAGCTTATTAACTATAACACACACAACGTCCACACGTTACATCTTACTGCACTCGTCAAAGTTTACACCGACTCACAGATTAATAACACCACATTACTAAACCGTTAAACCTAACCTGGAATGAACGCACTATGTTGTGTCCTTTACGTGCGTTTACAATTACACCTTCCGCACACAGAGACATCACAAGATGAAAAACCTCCCTAATTACGATCCTTCATTTTCCCTGACGTCAAATGTGAACTAAATGGTAAAAATGGTAAATGGCGCACTTATATAGCGCTTTTATCCAAAGCACTTGGATCCAAAGCGCTTTACACTGTGTCTCATTCACCCATTCACACACACACACTCACACACCAATGGTAGCAGAGCTGCCATGCAAGGCGCTAACTTGCCATCGGAGGCAACTTAGGGTTCAGTGTCTTGCCCAAGGACACTTCGGCATGGGATCACCCGGGCCGGGATTCGAACCGCCAACCCCACGATTAGCGGACAACCCGCTCTACCGACTGAGCCACAGCCGCCCTAAAACTATGTAATTACCCACAATACAACTGGTTTCGAACTGTGCAGCCAAAATCCTAATGGATTGGCCCGGTTATTCAGAGAGGTCTTCTTACCTGAAATTCAAAATATTTCAGGTAATTTAATTATTTATTTTAAATCTTTCAGCTTTCTTAAAACACATCATGATCTACTCATAAAAATCCTACATTCAATGCGCAGGATGTGCGTGCACTTTAGCAGTCAGATAGAGGTTGAGCTCACTCTGGAAGATCTTTGGTATTTGTTAATATTGTTGAAAGTCCCTGTAAAGTGTCTCCTCCACCTTTTAAATCAGACAATAGCATTTTGCTTACCCTGCAGCCCGGGTTATGCTGTACTCGAGTGGTAGTACCATGGATTTTTATAACGTTTTGGGCAGGACACTTCCGATTCTAGAGAGCATTTGATTGGACAAAAAATCTGATGAGAAGCTGTAGTGGTGAATGATGTCATCAAATTGTTGCTTCGTATCGGTGGTAGAGAGAGAGCCTGTACATTTTCAGTGAATATATCTTCTAAATGCAAAATTTGTCATTGTCTTGGAGCAAACCATCTTATAGATAATCCTAAGTCTAACACATTGATTTGATATTAACTTGATTTGGATTGGAACAGCCATATATACACATGTATACAAACTGGCAGATTTTCTACACAGAGTTGCAGTCTTCACACAGAAACTCTGCATTTGTGTGGGGAATCAAAATGGTGGACAGCGAAGTACACTGGTTTTTGTGATGTCACATGAAAACAGAGGTAGAGAGAGATAGAGAGAGAGAGAGAGAGAGAGAGAGAGAGGAGTCTTGTGTGATAGAACTATTTAATGGTCTCTACATGATATTGCACTGCTACAATATCCATTATCCCACAGCCCTTAAGTACAGCAACGTGGCTCTGGAACGGTGTAGACTCTAGACACTGTGTGTGTGTGAGCAGCGTACTGCTGCAGCGATGCTCGGGCCAAGGTGGGTGTGGCCAGATATACGCAACATTACGTCATTACAGCAAAAAAAATAAGGCAGTGAAAATTTTTTTGTTGTTCTGCTCCAAAGTCAGGCAACATTAAATTGTGTATAAGATCTAAAATAGGTGAAAAGGAAACAAATATTACGAGACAATTTATTTGTGCGGATCTTAAAGCTGCAGGCAGCACATTTTCCCACAGAACAACATGACAGTTGTAATCTATCGGCGATTCCTGATACTACTGTAAATCGCCTTGACCCTGTCGGGAGTGTGAGTGCAAACGACTGCCGAGTAGAGTTATGTAACTGCTCTCTCTGCCCTGCTTGCATTTGGCCGACACGCTCCAACCCCCTGCAGTGATATATTGCTGGGGATGATGCAGCGATTCGCGGGGGCCAAGGCGCGCACGCAGCACATCTACTGCTTCTGTTCAACGTCTCACCTGATCAAACTGCGTATCTTCCCCTCTCTGCAGAGATCTGGATAAAGGCTTCTCCTGGAAAGAACATGGATAAATTAGTAATGGGGCAGGATTTCCGACAGTCAAAGTACAAAATCAGATGAGAAACTTTCTGCGTCAAAAAACGCTGATTAACTGACTGTAGATCTGAGAATCAGCATCAGTACAGACTTTTCAGTACAGATAACTGATGTAGGGCTGGGCGATATAATCGATACATTTTTTTACGGGTTTAATAACTACAAATTAAATGGTACTGAACAAATGCCGTCGATTTGCTATGATTTGAAAGAGAGAAAAAAGAAAGAAAAGAAAGACTGATGTCCTTGTAGGCATTAAAGTATCGTCAAACTCAGTCGAACCTTTTTGTTTGTTTGTTTGTTTGTTTATTTTACTACTGTTTTTCAGACAGTTTGTTAGCTGCATCGTGTGTCGTAGAAATGTCAAGTATCGTGATAAGATATTTTTATCATATTACCCAGACTTAATGACATGAAAGGAAAACATCAAACAAATGCACAGTGACATAAAAATAAAACGCTTATAAATATATAAAACTATGACGTGTAGCCTACATACTAAGTGATGATGCACAAAGAGAAAATACAGGAGAACTGATGAAAGGCTTATGTCAAAACACATAAGATTATACTGGAAGCTTTATGAAACTTTGTCTTTATGTAGAACGCCATATCTTCAACACGTGTTTAAGTTATTATCTTGTTTTTACTAACAGCAAATATGCAGATGATGTTGGAAAAGTTAAGAATGTGCAAGACCAGGAGTATTTCTCTGAAGAACAGTGGGCAGTTTAACTGCTCAGGACAAACAAGGGACTCATGAACAGCTATTACAAAACATCATGTCAATGATCATCCCTGGTAACGACACACAGTGTTAAGGATTCAGGGTGTGTAAACTTTTGTAAACGTTCATTTGTGTACATTCAGTTATTATTGTGTCTTGTGGACTATATGTAAAGATCTGTTATGTGAAAGATTATTCAGGGCAGTTTTGTGTCTCGGTGGTACTGACCAGCGGCTCAGCCATGACCACCTCGATCTTCTTCTCAGCGAGCACGGCGAATTCGGCGAAAAGGCTCTTGATGACGAACTCGCCGGGTTTGAGCTCGGGGTCGATGGTGATGCTGGACATGGCTACGGCGTGAACGCTGCGCTTCTCCCAGCTGAGTGGAACGGACAGAGCCGTATGGCGTCTACTCGCGCTGCTGCTCACTGGGACAGAGGCTGGACACACACAAGACAAGGGACAAGCTCAGACCAGCTTCGGATTTAGTGACACGCCCAACTGTATCCTTCACTTCAGTAACAAGAAGGAAACATTATGACTGTTGGACACACACACACACACACACACACACACACACACACACACACACACAGCTGAATGTTCATACACCATCAAAACGGGCAGATAACCCTGGATACAAAAACACACAACAGAGCTTGTTGTGCACTACAGTTCTTCAGATGTCAATACATTTCTGTGTGTGTGTGTTTATACATGTTTGATTCAAGAGCCGTTGTGACTTGTTTGCTTCTAGGGAAATAAGTGGAAAAACACCTTTCTCTCTGAACGGCATTCAAGGCAAATGTCATCTCCTGCTTCTTAAATGAAAAGCATGCACATTAAAACAGATGGAGCTGATTTGAATTCGGGTTCGAATGGAGTAGGACGCGAAGCTGGAGGCTCCTGCTGATTTTGATTAAAATTTTAATTAATTTGTGCTTTTTGGTCATATAATATACTTTAACTTATTTTACTCCTTATCTTTGCTTACAATTTGAATTTTTTGTCATGTTAAAATGTCTGGAAAGAATACGAAAACCCGAGATGGCATTCAAACACGACTGAGGCAGAGTGCGCGCGCCGTGAGCGCTTCCCTCCTCTCCCCCTGAATCCGCGTTGCCGAGCCGTGACTTTGATCTCGCAGCACTCAAGCTTGAGCTGTTGGCTTCATTGAGGAAGGATATCGCTGATATTTTTAATACGGAGCTACAGGGGATTCTCAAGGAAGCGCTGTCTCCTATCCAGCTTGACCTGCATGCTGTGATGATAAAATTGTTGATGTTGATGATAAAATTGATACAGAGGCCGCCATATCAGCATTGAGGGGTACGGTTGTGGAAATGGAGCACGCGCTTACATATGACATAGCACACATGAAATCTACCATCGGGTTTCTCACTGCGACTGTGACTCAATTACAGAATAAATGTGAGGATTTGGAGACGAGGTCGCAGTGCAATAACGTTCGAATAATGGGAGTTCCAGAAGGTTCTGACACATGTACAACTGCTGCTGTAGTGGCCTTGTTAAAAGAGGCGTTTGGTCTGGAGAAGGAGCCGCTTTTGGACCGGTCCCACCGGACCCTTCAGCCGAAGCCCAAGCCTGATGAACGACCACGAGCAATTGTGTGCAGATTTCACTATTATAGTGAATGTGTTGATATTTTACGCCGTGCTAGAGAGCTCCAGTGGATTAAAGTGAGAGATTTGATTATTTCCGTTTTTTCCTGATTATACACCTAGATAGCTCGTGCTCGATCTGCATTTAATGAGGTTCGGCGTCAACTTCGTGATGTTGAGGGCGCTCGGTATGGAATACTTCACTCAGCTCGGCTTCGCATTACA
>JAFFST010053087.1:294883-306177 GCA_022414735.1 Noturus placidus
TTACACGAACGATGAAAATAGTTCCCAAAGAAGCCACAGCTGGAAAGAGCATTGAGTGTTGCGATCTATTTCGATAGATAGATTGATAGATATAGGGAAAGAGAGACTGTGTAGTAAGAATATGGTGCACGGTGCTGCCCTGTGTGGGTTCATGCGTGCGTGTATGTGTACATTTGGGAAGAGCAATGATTTGATTTGTATTATGCTTGTGATGATTGACATGAGTACCGGGAATCGCTGACTGGAATCTCATCAAGTCGGACGATTTAAAATGTCAATTCAGGGAAAACGTAGCGTCTGGAGCACAACTAAAACGTGTTGTATTTCATAACGTGTGTGATGTAAACTTTTATAACCTCCTGTCTGACTTCGGAGCAGAGCAACAAAATCTCGCTCTCCAACGCTTCCTAGCTTCTCTTGCCCGTACTGCTCTCACTTTCAGCTTGTGTTTATGAACTTTTATTTGCTCAAGCTTTAAAAAAACTATTTCATCTACTACCGCGTCTTAAAAACGGAAGACTAAAAGAGGAAATCTTAAGGACTATGGATGCATGATAATATCAGTCTGATATCAGAAGCGAGTTTCTAGCTGCATTTTCTAAGAACGCGGATGTTCTCGCATCACGAGGTCACACAATCACGCAATGTGGTGTCCAAGCAGTCGAAGAGGTGCTGGGAGTAAAGAAGAGACATGCTGGCTCTTATTTCAGATTGGGAATAAACCAAAAGGTTTCAGCGATGGTTTGAAAACACAAGATATAACAAGATATAAAGTTATGTCATTCCATCCGCGCCACGTTTGACAAGATTGAGTGTTAAAGAGAAAGTAGAGGAAATGCTTGAAACATGACAAGACAAAGGGGACCGGCACTCAGCATCGTCTGTTCCAAAAAGAAAGATAAGGAATGTTAGCATTTTAGTCTCGCTTTTATTTTTTACTTGATAGGGCGGCTGTGGCGGCTGCAGGGCGGCTGTGGCTCAGTCGGTAGAGCGGGTTGTCCACTAATCCACTAATCGTAGGGTTGGTGGTTCGAATCCCGGCCCGGGTGATCCCATGCCGAAGTGTCCTTGGGCAAGACACTGAACCCTAAGTTGCCCCCGATGGCAAGCTAGCACCTTGCATGGCAGCTCTGCTACCATTGGTGTGTGAGTGTGCTCTCATTTGTAAGTCGCTTTGGATAAAAGCATCTGCTAAATAAATCAAATGTAAAATGTAAAAATGATAGTCGGACTAAACACAGAAAGTCGCAACACGTGAGGATCCCGATGCTAAATCAAACCACATCACACTAGTACCTGTAAAAAAAAAAAAAAGCGGGGGGGGTCACCCCAGGACCCCATGCAAATTTAATACAATCTGAACAGGTCTTATGACAAAAAATAAAAGATGACATGATAATTTTATCCTTCTACTCAAAACCTATGATAACTAATATCATTTTCCTCAAGCAATAAATGCAAGACCAAAAACCAAAAGGAAATATAGAAAGGTGAATTTCTACCACCACCAGTCCAAAATAAACAGTTAAACTCAAAGATGAAATAAAGTCCTGATTTATTAATTTACGCAAGGGGCTTTACAATGATGGATTTGGTGTACCACATGAACAAAATGCAAAAAAATTTTATGTTCAAAGCATGATGAAACCCGGTCCTCATCCATCTCTTAATCAAGGACTGAAATCTGACCTACATCTAGGCTTATATAAAAAATGTACTATTGTCTATTAGTTTCAGTTTTAACGACTCGATGTTTACTTAAATTTTGGCGTCACACCACCGCAATACCTTTGGCACGATGTCGGATGAGTCGAGACAGTCGATTAGTTTGGACCGACACCTCGTGGTCTTCGTCAATGGTTGGGCCCATTGACAAGAGACTAAGCCGCTTCACTCTCAGTAAGCGCGGACCGGTCTCCCGTGGCAACAGCCCCCCAGACTCCATCGCTCCCCCACCGTCCCCAGAGATCACGAGGCTCTTGAGGAACTCCATGTGTGGTGCGGCACTTTCACTCCAGATGCACGGTAAACAATCCACAACCTTCCATCTTCTCACCTGAAAGGACCCCTGCACTCCAGGAAGAGATGACAACTTCTTACTGTTCCTTTAACCTGACAGCCACGTTACATTTTCAGTACTTTCTTGTGTTAGTGTTTAGTCTTCAATAACGTCTACAAAACCAGAACATGTTTCCCATATCCAGAGAAAGGACGATTCACCAGTGGTGTCCGTGGTAACCGGAAGAAGAAGAAGGCAGGTACAGGTACGGTGTGGCACTGGAACATCTCCCACAGTCCAACTGTGTTAACCGTCTGCTCTGTGCGACTTCGAAGGACCTCGTCTTGCTACCTGCACGACCGCAGAGGATAGACAGACCGAAAAAACAAATAATGAAACGAGCGCAAGGCTTCCTCTGGGGTGATGATGTAATGGTGGTAGGCGGAGTGGCACAGGTTGGGTGCCAGGCACTATCTGGGCGGGGTCAGGACATGTTTGACAGCAGATAACATGCGCCTGGGCCGACACCCAATTAAAAACACAGGCTCTACCAGCCACGCCTAGTCATGCTTCTTCTCAGGGGATAAAGACACACACACACACACACACGTTCACCCTTATTTTGGGGAAAGAGTGCAAAGCAGGAAGGTGTGGCATCTTCAGTGCTTCTGCACATACTGATAACTCACTGAAGACTAGCATATCATGCTTCAAAGACAATACCGCGATTTCCTCCCTCTCGCTCTACCAAAGCCTCACAAGCCCAGTTTCATGTCTTTGATTTTTCACAGTAAGTTTATTACTGTTTATGAACATGAAGGCATCAAATCTTTTCATCCAACAAAAACCGAGGCAGTGTATCTGAAATGAAACTCTAAAACGAGGAAGAGTCACGAACAGGTTTGGTGTATGCTGAGTAACGATTTCGACAATGATTTCTGTAGGCATGTGTGTACCAAGATGATGTTTCGATCGTATTATCAGCTAGGTTGTGTTTGTATGACATACACTGACTCCAGGGTATGCTGCATGTTACAGGTTCATGTCACCGACTCGTGGAAGAAATTCGAAAGAAAGAAATTACCAGATATAACAATCAAGTGTATACCGTACGAGACGAGCTGAGGGGAAAAGTTGCTTGAAAGTATTTCAGGTAATGCGAGGTAATCAAATATAGAGTCCACGGTGGGAAGCATTTTACATAAAGGCAGGGCTCATTGTGCTGACTCACTACTACACATTCAAATGGCTCCGCTTTCGCTGACAACGTGCATCGTTATAATGCCACCAACTCCGTCTGCCCACCCTTCATTCAAAACAAACAACACAAGCAAACTGCATTAGCACCCCCCTCCACACACACAGTCTGCTGAATAGTTTGGGATTAAACCCAGTGGTGTAAATTACTGACCTGAACTGAAGACAAAACCTAAAACATGCTGTTCAGTTAAATTTTATTTGAAGCATTTCTCAGTATTTGTCTGTGTTGAATATGACGAAGTCGCAGACGACAACAATCCCAGAAGTTCAGCTGCGGTACTGTGGTCCAGAGCACCACCTAGAGACCAAAATGGTGGCAACAGGATGAAAATACTAGGCACACACACACACACACACACTCTACCTTTCTATGATTATGAGGCTCATGTTGTGTTGTACAAGCAGTCTGATTCAGCATTCTACATAAATAACACTGGACTGAGCAGAGAGAACATGAGAATATGAAAGTAGACATGTGTGTGTGTGTGTGTGTGTGAGTGAGAGAGAGAGAGAAAAAACAGGCTCACACAGGAAACGCTCACACCCTCCGAGACATGTGAAAATGTCAGGCCGATGATGTAACGGTTTCACTTCCGCCCTCTGATGTGTGAAACGGTGTCCCACACACACACACACACAACTCGACAGCCGTTTTTTCCCCCAGAAGAACGACTGAGAATGAGGCGACGGTATGTCACTGACCTCTGAACCAGTTGCTACCCTCTAGCAGTCACCACATGTAGCATCCTGCATGAGGCTTCATGCTGGAATTTATACGTTTTCTCGCTTTTCCAATAGATAAATAGATAAATAAATAAATAAAAGGATGGACAGAGAAATGGTAGGGTGTTGATGGGTCGGAAAAGCAAAGGGCTTTGTACTGTTGTCAGGGCAACTCTTCATTCCTCACTCACACAAACTGTGAAACTGCAAAAGTGTCTGTATTACATTTAGGTCTCATCTATGTGTGTGTCTGTGTATTGGCAAGGGGGGAAAAATGTAAAAAAAAAATAATAATTTCACGTGTTAAAGCCACAAACAGTAAGGACATCAGTTAAAAGGGGCGGTGGAAAGTAGAAAAGATTGAAACGGAAGAAGTTGATAACACGATCGTGTAACAACACGTTTGATGAGAAAGAGGAACTGATCTCCTTTCTTGGTCTCTGGTTTACCAACACCATGTGCAGGAGATATTAAAAGTCTACACCCCTGTGAAAACGGCAGGTTTGTGTGATGAAACTGAGATAAAATCATGTCAGAGCTTTTTCCACCTTTAACGTGATCAGTGCAATTCGACTGAAAAACTAATAGTTTTAGAGGGGAAAAAAAATAAAGTAAAAGAATAAAACAACCCGGGTGTATAAAATGTGCATGCTCCTTAACTAACACAGCACTCAGTGTTTTTGGGTAAGAGCCTACCCAACGTAGCACTCCAGATCGATCAGATTGTGAGGGGATCTCCAGTACACACCCCTGTTCAGATCATTCCACACGTTATTATGCACTTGGATTCGTGCCTTGGATCATTATCGTGCTGGAAGGTGAAATTATTTCTTCACCTTCAGCTGTCTAACAGACACCTGCAGGTTGTGTCAAGTATTTAGAGCTATCCATGATTGAGTCCCTCTAACTCCAGTCCTAGCTGAACAGAAGCAGTCATAATATAACACGATGCTGCCACCACCATGCTTCACTGGGGGGTTATGGTGATCCTTGGGTGATAAGCTTTCTTGTCTTTTAGTGTTATACCCCAAAAGCTCTACATTGTTCCCATCAGACAATACAACACTTTGCCACAAGGTTTGAGGTGATTGTTTCGGCAAAGTTTCTGAGAAAGGGCTTCTCACTAGTCACCCTACCCCATAGACCAGGCATGTGAAGAATATGAAAGACTGTCATCCTGCCATTTTAACAGGGGGTGTGTAGACTTAGTACATCTACTGTACATGCACAGCATAACAGTACTGTCCATCAGTCCCTAAAAAAGGGATTGTAACTATAACTAATTGTAACCTATAACTAATTCATAATTAACCACTAACTAATAACCAAACGTTTGAGCAACTCTTTGGATTAAGAAGTTTCCGAGTTTGAGATTTAAACTGCTGGGTTTAACAAATCAGGATGGAAGAAGCACTTCTGTGTTTGTGGGATTGCACACATCATGGCGTAACATGACATACACTGAAGAGTCTTGACGCCGAGCATTCAGACAGATGACCATGCTACTTGGAAATTCCACAGACAGGAATCCCTACCTTAGGAGTGAGCGATCACGAACGTGGAAATACAGAGTGAGCGGCTTACGCTCGTGTGCAAAATTCATAGCAGGATAATGTCGATTTTAATCCGTTCACTTACAATGTCGTCTAGTTCGGGTCATATTTAAACTAAAGGAATAGGAGCTGCTAGCTTGTATCGGTCAACGTCTGCGTATCAAACATCTGACAGGCTGCGTAGTGAAGTACGGGTTTATTCATAAAACCCAGCTTATATCTTGTGAGGTGCAAAAAGCTTTATTTTTATCCCTTCTCATTAGAAGTCTAGAGTATTAGCTCGAGAAAAGCAGTTACAGGAGCTGATATCTGATACATTTTCAAACACTTTTGCCGAAAACCTCCACCATGTGGACATGAGACATTTTTTTTTAAGTAACCACTTAAAATTGCCCATCCAGCTGAGTATTTGCGATTCCCGCTACTAGCAAAACAGCCCCGACTGCACAGATGATGATATCACACGTTATTCTGCTGTACTTCAACCTGAAATGGTGGAAACATTCATTTCCCTGTCTTTTTTAGGATGTAGGTTCTGGACGATTAAAATGTTTATCACGAGCAGGGGAATTTATTTTTATCAAATTTATATTGTGAGAGCCTAGCGGACACACCCACTAGTCTCACAATACTTCGAAATGGCAAAAATCATACTTTAAAAAACAAAAAACAGCAGTACGATTGTGAATGATATTATATTCACTAGTCTAATAGAGGAACCCCATCCCACCCCAAGCCGCAATCAGCACAGGAATGTCAGGGAGGAAGCAACGGGAACAATACCAAACAGTATGCTCTCCTCCCACAACACACACACACACACACACACACAGCTCTGCCTGGGAAAACAGGAAAACTTTCCAGAACTTGGACAATAAAATTAACAGTGATACATGAATAAGATAAAGAGGTGAGCCCCTGGTGCCATGAGAGACACACCACTTATTACATACCAGGGAAATTTCCCCACAAGTTTTTGCTAGTTGCATCACGTCTAACACACACACACACACACACACACAAACATGCAAAAGTAAAAATGTTTCTCATGACAGTCTTACTATAACTGGTCATCCATTCAAGTTTTTTTTCTCATCGCCGAATATTCAAAATCAAAAGCCGAACTTGATGACATCACTGATGAGATGGATATCGACGTCTGGACATATTTTACTCATACGTATGCCAGAAAGATCTTTTAAATACACTTCAAACGTGAAGGAAGAACAACCAGCGGTTACCTTGACCCTGCTTGGCTCAATCCCAAAATGGAATTAGTTCATAATTCCTGGTTCTAAATAATTATTCCATATCAATCCTGAAAAAAAAAACATTCAAAACACATTAACGAGAACCTCAGAAAGACGGACAGACGGACAACCTGCAAACAACGCGCTTGCTCCACTCTGTGATGAAGGCATACTTTTTTTTTTTACCTAAAGAGGTAATATAAAGTCAGTTGTGATTTCACGTTGTCTTTAAACATAGTTCACGGTTCACAGCTGCTCTGTCTGGCTCAGAACCGTTTAACGGAAGTTACGCTATTCAGAAGCTAAGTTAGGAAGCTGAGGTCATTCTGAAATGGCTTCCGACCACAATCGCTCACTTCTCTATAGTGCAGAGTAGTACTTAGGGTTTGGTGGAGTCATTTCAAAACCAGCCACACACACACACACACACACACACACACACACACAGCTGACATACCTGTGAGCCATAGAGCAGCGGCAGAGACGGCAGGTCAGGGGGAGGGGGAGAGAGAGAGAGAGAGAGAGAGAGAGAGAGAGAGAGCAGTCCAGTAGTCCTAAATCTCATCAACTTGAGGAAACAAAAATAAAAAGACAAAAACAAAAGGATGTAAACATCACTCAGCAATGCAAACATCATCATCACTTTTGTTTGCTTTTAATTATCATTTGATTTCATCTAAAATCACTAGGTGTGTTTCACTGTGATTCTGACACATTTCTATCAGAGCCAGCATTAACTTCTTCGGTAATTTGTGCTACAGTAACTCTAAGGGATCGGACCAGATAAGTTAACCTTCACTCCCTACACGCATCAATGAGCCTTGGGAGCGCATGACCCTATCGCCTGTTCACTTGTTCTTCTTCTTCGGACCCCTTTGGTAGGTACTAACCACTGCATACTGGGAACACCCCACAAGACCTGCAGTTTTGGACATGTTCTGACCCAGTCATCTAGCCATCACAATTTAGCCCTCGTCAAATTCACTCCGATCCTTATGCTTGCCCATTTTTCCTGCTTCCAACTGATCAACTTCAATAACTGACTGTTCACTTCCTGCCTAATATATCCTACTCCTTTACAGGTGCCAATGTATTGAGATAATCAATGTCATTTACTTCACCCGTCAGTGGTTTTAATCTTATGGCTGATTGGTGTCGTTAACAATAATCACTCAGATTTCTCACCAAGCTCAAAGCCTTACACAGTATTTTCTTTTCTTTTTTTTAATCAAACATCCTAAGTGACTTACATGTCATCTAATCATTTTAGCGTGTAATTTTTAGGTGCAATTATTACAAATAGCTTTTACATGTGCAGTACCATACATTGCTTTTTTTTTCCTTTTCAAGAATGAACCCAGTTTTTAGGAGCTTTGGACTTTATCTGTATCAGGCATGACACTACTATTCCTGACAATGAGCAGGAAGTGCTGATACGGAGTTTCGGTCAAAAACAGAAACACGGACTGCTATGGTCACGGTTTACGTGCATTGTGGAGGTAACTGCAAACACGCAGCTTGTCTCGTCAAACCTCATTTTGGAAGTTGTTGATAATTCTGCTGTCTTCAGAGAGATTATAATGTAATGGTATGTTTTATTTTTGAAAGTTACACCATGCAGGAGTCACAACACCAAGAAGACCAGGAGAGAAAAACGGCCCCAGTTTGCATTTGTGCTCCGCCTCACCTTCAATACAGACAGCAATCCTGTCTGCTACATAAACAGACCAATAGTGCTCCAGCAGCCTTGACAAAGCCCACAGTCTCCACCAGAGTCTTTTTATAGATGTGGCGAGCATTAGGCAGTATCTCTACATGTCATTAACTGTGATTACTACTGCCACTTCCTGCAGCGCTCTGACATCAGGCTGCTGCTCTAGAGACAGCTAATGGAGGGTGTTCATGCTCACGGTTCCCCAGACACAACATGCATGACATCATAAGAAGACCAACAAAGAGCGAAGATCCAGCTAGGGATCTGCAGGAGCTGTGACAGAGACGGAGTTGAAAACACAGAGAGAGCGACGGTGCTTATTATTCCCTATATTAGCTTTAATATCAAACATAAATTAACTATTATGTTTTTTATTCATAGTTGCCCGGTTCAACAACAAAAGAAGAAAACGTTCCATTTTTATTGACAAGTTCTCATGTGGTATGTTTTAAAATAACTTGACTGGAAGAAGAAAAACCATGAGGAAGGAATAGATGGATGGGTGGATGGAAGAGAGAGAGCAAGAGATGTTTGAATGGGGGAAGGATGCAAGAGAGAAAGGATGAGGAGGAAAAGAGGACAGAAGAAATGGATGTCTGTATGGATGCATGAAGGAAAAATAGGTTGGATGAATGGATAAGAGAGAGAGAGGCAGGGATATTTGATTGGATAAAGAAGAAAAAAGAGGGAGTAAGGGACAAATGGATGGTTGGATGGATAGAGAAAAGGAGGTAAGAAAGTAGAATAGACAGTGTATGGGATGGATGAACAGGTAGAAGAAGAAAAAAAAGAGAGGATGGGATGTTTTATTGTACAAAGGCAGTAGGAAGGCGGGAGTAAGAGACATATACAGATGTATGCATGAAGGAAGGAAAAAAAGGATGAATTCTCAACCCTGATGTAGTCTCAGGCGACCCGTGTGGCACATAGAACATTCTCCCTCAGAGCATTACTCAATGCAAATAGACTTCATTTATGGAATATTTAATGAGACTTAAATAAGTGAATAAGAAATAAATTATTATTAATAATTCAATCAGAAACCCATATGCGGCCTTGACCTCTTTAATGCGTAACAGTTCAATGTGACGTGATATTTTTGCGTGTTCACTTTTATACCGATTTGTTAAAATGGTCAGATGAAATAAGAACGCTATCCCAGAATTCCATGGGCTCCGTGTTCATTTACAGTAATGCACTGTCAATGAGTGCATAAACAGTTCAGACTTTAAAATGGGGTCAATAAAAATAAACAAACAAACAAACAAACAGGTCATAGTATCTACTAAATGATAGCTAATTTAAAAAAAACAAACAAACAAAAAAAAACACCTATACACTGCATATATTGGCTATAGGGGTCATTACAAGTTTATATAGATGCTCTTCAATAGTATAAATTGTTACAGCATGCAACATCAGAGAAATGGGCCGTGAAGAAATTCATGCAGACTTTCCTGAGTTTAGTATATAAAGAATTGTATAAATCCAGCTCTCATCATCTCTATCAGAAACACATAGCTGATATAAAGAGAGAAAAACATGAGCCAGCGATAACCCCCCCGCCCGTGTGATTTTACTACGTTGACGGTCCGTTTATACATTTATCCAAGTCAAACAAACTTTCTCTTATCCTTTATTTCTTCAGATTGGAAACCGTTCACATTTCGGTTTGATATTTAACCCACAGTAACGTGCTCGGGCAAAGATCAGACACAAAAGCACCTGCCATATAAACTCACCACTCTGTAACTGTAAATAAATAACAGAATAAATACAGCGCGCTATAGTTCCTGAGAGGAAAAACAAAATCGACAGCTTCTTTTATATAGTCTACATGCTTTACTACAATGCTTCTAACACTATTCCAAGAGAAGGGCTGAGAGCTTCTGCAATAAAGTGCTCACTGGGGGTCAGTCACAGAGAGACTGCTCTACTTTATACTGAGCAGAGCCAGTGACGAGCTTCTCAACATCCAAACAGAGCCTTCAGTTCCTCAACACACACACACACGTTCTGCTTGCGTTACATTGACTCGTACTTCCCAACCTCCGACTACAATGAAAAAAAGAAACAAAGAAAGAAAAGAAACACCTTCTACATGTAAACTCGGGATGCGCTCTTAAACCCTGAGCTCAGAAAGTGGTCAAAGCAACATGGCTGCTCACAGATTCAGCAGTAAACCCAGCAGCACTAAATAAGTTACACTCTATATACTGTGTACAAGCACTGTTGGAGCCATAAAATAAGCCCTATTTGGACGGGATTAAATTGACATGGGGTTGTTGGGCAGTTTCCTATTATGTAGGTGCTACTCATTTTATTTCTGTGTGGAACGGCGTTTTTCCCTCAGAACATTACAGGCCGAATTGCCTCGAATTACCTGCTACTTGCCACAATTAGTCTTGCGGCCTGTGTGATCAGTGACCCTCCCCCAGGTAAAGAAGCTTCAGAAGAGCCACTGAATCATGTACTTATATATACCTATATCTATTATAAAGCATTACTGCCTATTCATGTACGCACAGTACCTTCAACTTTCCTGTAATTATAAATACTTGCACTCAATCATGTGAACGGAGCATGGTCATATGTCCACGTGCCACAACCAGGCTCGTAGAAAATACAACCGGCAATAAATAATATATATATATATATATACACAGTGCCTTGCGAAAGTATTCGGCCCCCTTGAACTGTTCAACCTTTTGCCACGTTTCAGGCCTCAAACATAAAGATATAAAACTGTAATTTTTTGTGAAGAATCAACAACAGGTGGGACACAATCATGAAGT
>JAFFST010053087.1:325859-338975 GCA_022414735.1 Noturus placidus
TATATATATATATATATATATATATATAATTTGTATTTATTTATTTTTTTACTCACTTACCAATTCAGGACTGAAAATAGTTTTGGGGTGAAAAAAAAATAAACCCTAACTTTTGGTGCTCAGTGCAACATAATGACATGTTCAAACATGAACTTGCATTGTGCATGTGCAGAAGAGAAAGGGGAATAAATAACCTACAGGTGGAGAAACCAACTGCTAAAGCCTGAAAAGGCTGAAGTTGTCAACATCAATCAGAGGTTCTTAACTGTATTTCTTAGGGTGCAAACAGTAACATCTTTTGTATTTTTAGTTACTGGAACTCTTTTTTTTTATCTCCTGTAGTAGGTTTTTATGCTGACAAGTATTTATAATTCTAGATTTAATTCCTTTAGTTGTCATCGGGAGAGTAGTGGTCACCAACCTCTTTCTTAAGATCGAGCTTCATTCTTGCAGATTTAATCTCCAACTAAAATCTAACACACCTGTCTTAGTTGATCAAGAACTTCTTAAGGTAGTGATTAGATGGGCATCATTGTGGTTGGAGCTAAAGTCTTCAGGAAGGTTGGTGACTACTTCTATAGAAAATGTTGAACATGAAAATCCCAGGAGAGCATCAGAATCAGCATCTCTAGCACTAACATGCAACAAGTTAATGAGATCAGGTTATTTTTTTCTCATTCTGACATTTGATGTGAACAACAGCCAAAGCTCTTGACCAGACTATTAATTGCATGAGTGGACAGGCATACAGGTGTTCCTGATAAAGTAATTGGTGAGTGTATATGTAGAGTAAAATAGATCTTTTCCCCCCCTGACAGTGTTTTTGTTACACTAATGCCTGGACAAATCCACTACCTTCTTGCTTCCTTGAGGGACCTTTTGTTTGCTTTCTAAATCGGCTATTTGGAACCATTTGGTGTATGGTTCAATATTCACTATATGGCCAATGGTTTGTAGACACCTGACCATCACATGCTAATTTGCATTGTTGAACATCCCATTCCAGATTTATTCCTCCTTTACTGTTGGAAGAAGACCCACATATGTGTGTGATGGTCAGGTTTCAGCATACTTTTGCACATATAGTGTATATTAGTGTCTTTATTGTATAGAATTATGGAGCTGGATGCACAGTTAAGATCATTTAAGTGACATTGGGACCTGTTTTGAGCAGTTGTCTTTCATCTCTTGAGTTGTCCACGGGCCTGTGCAGTAGTTTGTGCCTTATTACACACCATCTGATAAACCACGAGACACTCCATGACAAACTATTTCAAACTCAGGGGTCCAAATTATTAAAATATGTGCAAGTGCAAAACACTAACTGGTAAATTTGTGTTAACTTGTTGTAGACCATGCCTTTAAAGTGGGTATTAAGACAAGGACATGCAATGCCAGTGATGTAATGGCATTTACTTATTTACTTATTTTGCATGTGGTCATAAACACAACCTGTGTGGTCTGGGTTTTATTTTGGGTTGGTGGAGTTGAGGTAGTAAATGAAATTAAAGTGAAACCATTTAAATAAAGGAAACTTAACATTATCTACAACATAAATAACTCGTCTGTTTTTGGTTAATGAATGGTTAAACTTGTTGGTGTCACAAAAAGAACTATATTCCGGTAAAATTTTTGCAGATAAAGTTAGAAAGGAAACATATATAGGTTAAGGCTACAGTAGAGATATGAAGGTAACAGTCAAGGGGGTACATTTCCAGTCCTATAGTACAGCAGAGTTTGGTGAGTTTTTTTCCTGCTTTAAAGTACCTCACTTGGGTTTAGGAGTCTAGTAAGAGCAGGGAATATAGTCAATGAGACTTCAGCTCACAGGACTGGCTTGGTGCACCCCCTCTGCTGTTAGTAGTTCATCACTGCAGTCTGCTCAACCTCAAACACATTTTAGAAAAGGAGGAACGAGCAAGGTGAAAGAGTGAAGTCTACCGAGAGCTTGCATGTTCTGAGAAGCCAGGATCAGTATGACAACTGAAACAGCAGAGAATGCAGGAGGAGTGCAACTAGGAACTAAAAAAGGCTTTGTAAGTACATAAGTCAAACCAGGGTAGTAATAAACAGGTAGTAAGTCAGAAATAAACAGGGAGACTGCATTGTGACAAAGAGACATAGCTTCTGGAACTGTACTAATGAAATTCAGAAGTAAACTGATAAGTATTTACTTGTAGGTAAGTTAAGGTTATGAGAAGGACAGTTAAAAAACAAACAAACAAACAAAAAACCAGTGCTCTTGGCATAGTGAATGGTGTCCACTGATACATTGCACCAGTGTAAACATTGATACTAAAGTGACTACTAGGATTTAAACTTGCTATTTAATGCTACGTAGTATTTAAACAATCAAGGGCATCATATAATTTTTCATTAGCTCTGTTTATGTTAGTTGCTGCCTTGTGCTCATGCTGAGGTTTGGGCCTCTTAGGTTTTGGGCCTCTTCATTTCCAATGAAGGGAAATTGTAATGCTATAGCATATAAAGACATTCTATACAATTTTGTGTGTCAGTTTGGGGAAGAACCACGTGGGTGGGATGAGCAGGTGTTCACATAACTTTGGGCATGTAGATTACCTTTGTATGTTCATGGCACTTTTTTTTAATGGCCACTGTTTAAACAACTGAAAAATCAGGTTAGTTTTATTGTAGGAAGCTGCTGTAGTACCACACCTCTTCTTTATTATTTTCACGGAGTACAGTTTGCTTTGCTTTGACTGCTATTATCAACTGTGAAATATGTCCAAATTGCTATCATCTGTTCATTAGTGTAGCAATGTACACCAGGCTTAAGTCACAAAGTATCGCATGGTTTCAGTTGTGATTTCGGAACATTTTTTTTACAGTAGAAGTAAATGAACATGGTTTTGGACAAATACCCGTATCAGTATCAATGCACTCCCTAGTTTTATTTAAAAAAAAAACCACTGCAACCGCCGTGAAAATAAAATCAGGACTATTAATGTTTTTATTCTGATATTTTCTTGAAGGGACTGGAGTGTCCCATAGCGGACAAACGTTTTCAAAGTGACGAGGTGAAGCAGATCTGGAAGGAGTGCCAAGAGGAGAGTTTTTGGTACAGAGGTATAGAATACACACTATGACTTATTATTTTCACTTCTCTCTCAAAACACTAGTGATTAAAACTGGTATTGGTTCTTTAAGCTGTAGTTAGTTCATTACATTAATATTATGCTTTGTTCTATAGAATAAGTATATTTGTATACAATATTAATATGTATAGAATCTTTAAATGCGTTATTTTAGTTTAAACATGTGAGTGAAGGAGTAAAATTGGTCCAATCAGTCAGTGCTTTTAATGTATGTGTATGACTAAATTTGGTTGCATATTAGTGATCTGTGAGTGTGTGAAAGTGAGGGAGTGTATGTGTGTATGTGTATGTGTGTGTATGTATGTGTATGCATTTGTGTTTGTGTGTGTCCCATCATTGTATAATGACTGGCAGCTGTGGACTCTGACCTTGAACACTGAACTGTGACTTCCTGAACCAAGTAGTTTTAAAACTTTAAATGTTAACTGTACTTTCTTTCCAGCTCTTCCACTCTCTCTTGGAAGCTTAGCTATCACTGGTGGCCTAATCTACAACGGTAAATTTTAAAGCAGTTTTCAAGAGCGATTCACTAATTCCTGTGAACACCATCACTTTTCTAACAAGATTTACAGTGGGGTAAATAAGTGTAGGATGCGTAAAAAAACATCCATCCATCTTCAACCGCTTACTCCTTTTCAGGGTCACGGGGAACCTGGAGCCAACCCAGGAGGCATCGGGCACAAGGCGGGGTACATCGCAGAGCACAATCACACGGACACTTTAGACACACCAATCAACCTACCATGCATGTCTTTGGACTGGGGGAGGAAACTGGAGTACCCGGAGGAAACCCCCAACACACGGGGAGAACATGCAAACTCCACACACACGGACCTGACGGGATTCGAACCCGGGACCTTGGAGGTGTGAGGCGAACGTGCTAACCACTAAGCCACTGCGTAAAAAAACATTTCAGTAAATATATTTCCAATGAGGCTATTCACATGAAATTTTCACCAGACATCAGTATTAACTCAAGGAATATGGAAATATAAAGAATTCACAACTTTAAAGTCCATAAATAAAGTTATGTGTAATAAAGTGAAATGACACAGGAAAAAAGTACTGAACATGCTCACTGAAATTCATTTAATATTTAGTGGAGAAGCCTTTGTTTGTAATGACAGCTTCAGCCGCAGTATTCAGGTGTGATTTTGTTCAACTGGATTCAAGTCAGATTATTGACTGGGCCATTGTAACACCTTGATTTTTTTCCCTCTGAAAAAAAGTGTTGACACATCCAATAATTATTTCCCCTACTGTACCTGAGCCCATTCGAGTGAAAAAGAAATGTGCCCACTATCTAACTGATAGTGTAATAACTGCCATATTGTTGTGTTTATACTCTTTACTGTGTATTTGCTTGCAACAGGAGTTTGGAAACAATCAAAGCGCTTTGGTCCATTCCCTAAACTAGCAGGTAAATCCTTAGCGAACGGAAATGACGTTGGGAAAAAGTCCACACAGTTTAAGTTTCTACACATACTGTTGAAGGAATCCCACACACTTAAATAAACAGCGCTTTTGACACTGCGTTATTACATTAATTACAAATGCACTTTTGTACACAGTATGTTCAACACCAACATGTTTGGGCAGATACAACCACGCCTTAACAGATTTACATCAGAAATCATTGTTTACATTATAAAATGGATATAGAGTCCTCAATAACTAATTAAATGAATGCAACTCCTGCCTCTCCCTGCATTCGCAACCTATTTTATTTATAGAAAAACAAATTTAATGAGACATCGTTCAAGTACTACATATTTACGATGGGAAATCAGTTACTGTGTCTTTTTGAGAATATTGTCTTTCTTTTATCATTATAAAGGATTTTTATCAAAGTAAAAAATCCAGAGTGAGAGAATATGACTGACTATTTATGGCATAATGAACTCTGCAATGAGTTCAGCCATTACTGATGTGTAACTGATCTGTGATCTGTGTGCTGTCTATTTCAGTGGCAGGTATCATTGGTTACTCAGTGGGAAAAGCTTCTTACATAGGAACATGTAGAGACAAGTTTCAAAAGCTGGGACCAGAGTTCAGCAAAGGCTTTGGCCCAGGTTGGGGTGGCCCAGGTTGTGGTGGCCCAGGCGTCTGTGGACACAAGTGAGTAATAATGATTTCAACCAGTTTCAATTTTTTAACTTGCAACCAGTGCTGATTTTTTTCTTTCTCTTTTTCAAAAGCATTGCTTTTTTAGCAATTCCAGCAGTGTCAATAAAACACACAACACTGAGCTCTCAGATCTGCCATGCACAAACCTGACTAAATTTGTTAGATGTGATAGTGACTGTTTTCCCCCACACAATCAGAACAAGACTGGAACTTAAGTCTCAGTAGAAGCACTTTCCCCATACACAATAAACAATAGCACAATTGTCCGTTGACTTAATGAGTATTAAAACATGACTGAAATGTTTTTAATGATTTGCATTATAGCGGTCTTCTTTTCTTTCCACAGACACTGCACTCATGTATGTCAGGAGTGTAAGAAAGTAGAAGAAGCTGGAGAAGCGTCTGCAAAAAAAAACCTGCTCAAAGCTGAGGGGATTAAGCAACAAAACAAAAATGTTCTTCCAGCTTTGGCTAATACCAGAAGTAATGCAAACTTGTACAGTGTTATCAATCATTATCTTATAGTGCACGGAATTTTATAAGTTCATTTTTACATTAAAACAATCATAATAAAATATGGTCCAATATGTATTATTTTTGTCAACTAATGATTTTTCAGTCCATGCATAGGAAAGTGTGTGTACAAGCAAGTCTTCCCTAAACACTCATGTAATTAAAGGAAAATCCCACCATGATACACATGAAATATATATTAAATATATGTTTATACTGAAATATTTGTCATGTGCTTCATGAATCTTGTGCTGCGTTTTCAATATTTCAGTGAGAAGTTACTTGCTTTTCTGACGTCACAGGGGGACATTAGCTGTTATAAGTACTACGGCTACAATGGCATTTAAGGGGAGAAGAACTTTTACTGGTCTCAAATATGAGGAACAACAGTCACTCTTCACTGTTTGCTACTAAAATCAAAATAGAGATTCTTTTCTTACTCACCATTTTCCAGCGACATTCAATGTAATTAATGAGAACTCCCACAGTGCAAGGCAGGTGTACAACACAACTGCGCTGCGGGTAGTTAATGATCTGCAAGCACAATGACAAGCACGACGGTACTGACGGCATTATTAGCATAAAAGTTAAAAGTTTGGAACTTTAACTGATAGAGCAGAGTGTATAGATATGGAGGGGAAAGAGTTGGACAGAAAGGACTAAAGCGCTTTTGCATCCCTCTCTTTAGGTAGATATGAATCAGCAGATAGGAACAGTATTTTTAGTAACATGGGAGATTGTTAACCAAACAGACCAGCATGTCACAGTTTAAACTAAAAAATAAGTCAACTCAATGTACAGTTTCATAATAATGGATGCAACTGAATATCACATTAATTATAAAGTTTAATATTGTAAATATGTTGCTACTTTATACAGTTGAGGTCATAAGTTTACATATGCCTTGCAGAATCTGCAAAATGTTAATAATAATAAACAGAAATCGTAAAAATAGCATTTTGATTTTTTTATTTAGTGCTGCTCTGAATAAGCAATTTCACATAACAGATGGTTACATATAGTCCCTCAAGACATAATAATAACTGAGTTTACACAAATTAACCAGTTCAAAAGTTTACACACACTCGATTCTTAATACTCTGTGTCATTACCTGTTATTATTTTGTCTTCTGGGAAACATGTAAATATCTTATGTAGCTTCTGAAGGGCGGTATTAAATGAAAAATGAACAATTTACACCAATCATCCTATTCAAAAGTTTACATCCCCCTGACTCTTAATGTATCGTGTGGCCTTCTTGAGTATCAGTGAATGTTTGCACTTTTTGTAATAGTCGTGTCGGAGTCCCTTAATTGTCCTCAGTGTGAAAAGATGGATCTCAACATCATATAGACACTGTTGGAAAGGGCTCAAATATGCAAAAGATGCTGGAAAAGCAGAGATTGTGCAGGACCTGGAGGATTTTTCTGAAGAACAGTGGGCAGTTTAACTGCTCAGGACAAACAAGGGACTCTTGAACAACTCTCACAAAAGATAAAAACAGCCACTCACAGCTACATAATATTGGATCATTTTCCGTAATAAATAAGTGACCAAGTATAAAAAAAAACAAACAAACAAACAAAAAACAAAGAAACATCATGTTGTTGATTATCCAGGTAACAACACACAGAATCGAGCATGTGTAAACTTCTGAATGGGTTCATTTGTGATTGTTCGCATGTTATTATTGTGTCTTGTTGACTATACTGTAAACATCTGTTATGTGAAATAGATTATTCAGTACTCAGTAATTTATTATTTATTTATTTATTTATTTATTATTATTTTTTTTTTGGCAGAAAATTATTAACATTTTGCGGATTCTGCAAGGTGTATGTAAACTTGTGACCTCAACTGTACTTACACTGACACTATAAATGATTTTTAAATGTATTTCAAACATTATATGAAACGGTTTACTCATTCTATTTTTTAATGTGAGTTATTCAATAGACACTTTCAAAACAGGTATATACGATGACGTCACCACAACAGAGACGGAAGAAGAACAAAGCTCGATTGGCAGTTCTTTATTTAAACCTCTGGATTGTGAATAATACATTTCGGTGATTATAAACTGGCCTGAGAAATTAATAAAATAAAATAAAACACATGAGCATGCAGTGTCTCATATCACAGAAAGGGCTCAGATCTCTCCCCAGGTAGTTAAAATGTGAAGTCTGTAGTATTTCTTTATTTGTATATGAATACTGTGACTTTATACACACATCTACCATGGTCCGCTTATAGCCGGATATGTTTGACGGTGATTTTATGGTAAGGCTGCTAAAACAGTTCAAGAGTCGACGGTAAACAAAGGAAACGAACATTTAAAGGAGATGTGCACTCTCGTGCAGAAGTAGCCATGGAGACCAGGCTTACACTAATGCTTATATATTTTCCTCCAAATATATTTTTTTAGTCACTGTTTGATGTAATTTAAACTTTAAGTGCAAAACAAACAAGGTTACAACTTTCTACAAAAAAATAGGAGGAAACGGATTCGGATGCTCACACCCTACTGTAAACAAAACTATCCATTTCCACCAATCAGACTGCACGACGAACGGATTGACTTTTGCGCTGGTCAATGACACGAATAAAAACCAAGCGTTTCCGGGTGGGCGATATCCAATCGCGTATCACCAGAGGGAGGGCCTTCTCCTTTGCACGAGGAAGCCGTCGCAGCTGGTTTGTCGAGACAAGAAGTTTGTCCAATGGCGTTCTTGAGAAGGCGGGTCTTTATTCAGAACTCGACCTATCATCGCGTTTCATTCGCGGGTGTAATGTGTTTGGGTGCAGCGGAGATGATCGACACAACTATTAACCAATCTTTAACGTTGTATAGGCGTGGTTAAAAAAATTGCCGTCCACCCGAATAATTCGTGGGCGTGGCTGACACTGGCATGTCCCGCCTCCTGGCCGGTCTGCAGATTCGCACACAAATACAGTTGAGTGTTTGATAAAAATGCACTCAGATGCGACAAGTAAGTATATTAGTGTCTTAATAGTGCGGTTTTCTCGACATCTCTGGACCCGGGGCCGCTGAGGGTGAACTTGTTGCACGGAGATATGCTTTAGCTTATTTTGTAGAGACGTGTTTTGTTGGCGTTTTGACGCATTTTATGAAGTGTCCGAGCGATAATACAAATACACATCAGAGGAGAGAGCAGACCTGGATTGGGTCTCTTTGTATGTTGCCTTGAGTGTTTTTAGGCATGAATACTTTAGATAAGAAAAACCAAAAACGTACGCATTGCATTTGTCATGTTGTTTCTGCTCGGAAAAATCAATCTGAACCAGCTATCAGATACTGATTAAAAAAATGCACATGTAGTCTAATTACCTTTAATACCCTGGGAATCTCAGAGCCCCAGTCCTGGTCACTGCACGACACAATGTAACATCTGCATTCATTAGAAATAGGTCAGGGTTTATCTTTTCCCTTTTTTTTTTTTTTTTTTTTTGCATGGGGTGAAAATTGTGACGCAGTTGGCTACATTTTGTAATGCCTTGCCTATGTGTCGTGCATAACTGTCTGTGTGTGTGTGTGTGTGTGTGTGTGTGTGTTGTGTCCGCGAGCCAACCAAACAGCAGCTATACACCATCATTAGGACTGCTTTGATTACAGAACGAGGCGTTTTTGTGTAGCATTTGCGTTGCATTGATCAGTTCCTGAGTGTCTCAAGAGTGTCAGTGAAAATCTTTCACTCGGAATTGTGGGAATTGGTGTCCACTGGGTCAGACCCTGAGCTTTCAAGCTGCTTCATGTGGACTACAGGCCTCACAAGTCCCTCAAATCAGGACATACTTTATAAACTCGTCACAACTTGTGCATGCTGTTATGTCTGATGTGTGTTTCAGCTCTTAATTCCTGTGTCCTGTCACTGTATAGGGCTGTGAATAGGCTGGATTGGAAAAATATTTTCTATGACATTTGTTTCGAACAATTTATCTGCATGTGAGTTCAAACAAACAAACAAGCATTTTGTCGGCGTTTAGATTTTTGACACGGTATAAATAAATGGATCTAAAGGATTGAATAGTGGTCCCTACTTAATAAACCTATAAAATAGGCAACCGCCATTTTCTTAGCATTCTTCAGCCTCATACTGACATCATAATCTCCCAGACTGCGAGATCCAGTGTATTTATTCTCACTGTGACCCTCTTTATCCTCTTGAGAGCTTTTAAACACCTGCTTGAAGGAACAGAAATCGACGTTCTCACTAGTACAAAATGTAGATTATGTCGAACGTTATAAATAAATTGTTTTGTTTAAACGATGGCTGTCAGTAAAAGTCTATTACTTGGGCGAGAAAACCCATTTGGAAACCCGCGGTTCGGGTCGGACTGTAAGGGTGATTATGTTAGCCTCCTGTCAGTCTTATTGTATAGACATGCCCCCGGTGGTTATGGTGAGCCACAATAGCATCCAGCATTTCTAAACAGTAACGTAGTAAAACAAGAAGAAAACCTCCTATATAGAGAACGCAAGGAAACTCAGCGATATTCGGAGGAGTGTGCAATTTTTCAAAATGGCCAAGACGCGTCACGTGACGTCATCGCAACGTACGTTCAACCGAAGCCCTGAGGTTCACGTGCGTCGAACGTTAGGACAGCTAAAAGGACTCGTTCACCAACAAACATCACTGCGAAAGAGCTAAACAATTTTGTGTGATTTCGCCGATTCAAGTAGTTTTCTGCAATAAAAACACAAAAAAATCTAAGTTGCATCGCAAAGTTTTTAAAAAGCCACAGCAAAATCGAGTATTTTTGGCTGCAAAGTTCACAAAAAAAAACAAAACTCTGTAAAATCCTGGACGAACTGATAAATGTGATGTGTACAAAGCCGTCAGTTGTTTAAATGGCCGGTTTTACATAGTGAGTCAAAGTACTACATCTTAGAAATATATGCAATGCTAGTTAACTGCATCCACCTCCCGAGCAGCTAACAATGACAACTAGCTAACATTAGTACACACGTGGGATCTCATTACAAAGAAAAACAGGACAGAGGTGACACTCTTGACTGTTCTCGCAGCAGGTAATAACTAAGAGCTGAATTTCATGTATTTGTGGTGTTCTAAAGTGGCTGTTAAACAGTTAAAGCCAGCAGAGATTCTGGGGATATAGTCATGTACATGGGTGGAAATTGCAGGCAGGTTCGGGGGGGGAACTCCATCACCTTCTCAACTGATAGAGCTCCAGGATTTAGTAATGTACCCTTACATTACATGAGTTACAGTTCAACTAGATACACTGCGATTGCATGATTTCACGTATTCAACTTCCACAGCTCACCGCTCGACTTGTAGCACATCAAGCGCCATGACCAACATCTGACTGAAGAATTAGGTTGAATTAGATTAATGTGCTGGTGTGTTGATGGATGAATGATGTTGGCTGATGTTTGCCTCCCTCACAGATTTTCAGCTGAACTCCCACTTGTCCACACTGGCCAGCATCCACAAGATCTACCACACATTGCACAAGCTGGTAAATATCGTTTTTCCTTATCTTCTCCATGCACACTGACACCAGAGAAAGGTCATCTCAAAAGCTTCAGAACCAGGTGTGGTGTCCGTATCGGTGATTTCCGTTATTTGTAGATATTATTTGATCAGGCTCCTTGATCTTGGTATTGGCCTGTATGTAATGTCTGTTCACATAGAGACATCTGTATGTGTGACTAGCTACTTAGCTGTTTTGGAAGAGAATGTGGAAAACAATGATCAAGGGAACAGCCAGCTGTCTGTGTTATTTTATGTTGTTTTGGGGCGGCTGTGGCTCAGTCGGTAGAGCGGGTTGTCCACTAATCCACTAATCGTAGGGTAGGTGGTTCGAATCCCGGCCCGGGTGATCCCATGCCGAAGTGTCCTTGGGCAAGACACTGAACCCTAAGTTGCCCCCGATGGCAAGCTAGCACCTTGCATGCAGCTCTGCTACCATTGGTGTGTGAGTGTGCTCTCATTTGTAAGTCGCTTTGGATAAAAGCGTCTGCTAAATGAATAAATGTAAATGTAAATTTTATGACTTTCAGTTTTATTTTTTATTTTTTTGCATAATTGTACTGGTTTTTGAATTCTGCTGAAAGCAAGATATGTTTTTATATACAGTATCTCTCAAAAGTGAGTACACCCCTCACATTTTTGTAAATATTTGATGATATCTTTTCATGTGACAACACTGAAGAAATGACACTTTGCTACAATGTAAAGTAGTGAGTGTACAGCTTGTGTAACAGTGTAAATTTGCTGTCCCCTCAAAATAACTCAACACACAGACATTAATGTCTAAACCGCTGGCAACAAAAGTAAGTACACCCTTAAGTGAAAATGTCCAAATTGGACCCAAAGTGTCAATATTTTGTGTGGCCACCATTATTTTCCAGCACTGCCTTAACCCTCTTGGGCATGGAGTTCACCAGAGCTTCACAGGTTGTCACTGGAGTCCTCTTCCACTCCTCCATGATGACATCGCGGAGCTGTTGGATGTTAGAGACCTTGTGCTCCTCCACCTTCCGTTTGAGGATGCCCCACAGATGCTCAGTAGAGTTTAGGTCTGGAGACATGCTTGGTCAGTCCATCACCTTCACCCTAAGCTTCTTTAGCAAGGCAGAGGTTGTCTTGGGGGTGTTTGGGGTCGTTATCATGCTTGAATACTGCATACTGATCATGCTCTGCTTCAGTATGTCACAGTACATGTTAGCATTCATGGTTCCCTTTATGAACTGTATCTCCCCAGTGCCGGCAGAACTCCTGCAGCCCCAGACTATGACACTCCCACCACCATGCTTGACTGTAGGCAAGACACACTTGTCTTTGTACTCCTCACCTGATTGCCGCCACACAAGCTTGACACCATCTGAACCAAACAAGTTTATCTTGGTCTCATAATCCATGTCCTTAGTCTGCTTGTCTTCAGCAAACTGTTTGTGGACTTTCTTGTGCATCATCTTTAGAAGAGGCTTCCTTCTTCGACGACAGCCATGCAGACAAATTTGATGCAGTGTGCAGCATATGGTCTGAGCACTGACAGGCTGACCTCCCACTCCTTCAACCTCTGCAGCAATGCTGGCAGCACTCATACGTCTATTCATTGAAGGAACCATGAATGCCAACATGTACTGTGACATACTGAAGCAGAGCATGATCATTATGCAGTATTGCAGCATGATAACGACCCCAAACACGGCTGTGGCTGTGGCTCAGTCGGTAGAGCGGGTTGTCCACTAATCCACTAACCGTGGCGTTGGCGGTTCGAATCCCGGCCCGGGTGATTCCATGCCGAAGTGTCCTTGGGCAAGACACTGAACCCTAAGTTGCCCCCGATGGCAAGCTAGCACCTTGCATGC
>JAFFST010053087.1:347347-368905 GCA_022414735.1 Noturus placidus
GGTGTGTGAATGTGATCTCATTTGTAAGTCGCTTGTAAATGTAAAAAAATGATATTTCTGTAAAGCTGCTTTGAGACAATGTACCATTGTAAAAAGCGCTATACAAATTGATAAATTATTATTATTATTATGACCTGCTGCAAACGAGATGCAGAGCTTATGGCAGTGTTCCAGAGGAATCTTAGCCCGTTCCTCATGAGCAATGGCCTCCAGTTCAGTAATATTCTTGGGTTTGCGTTCTGCAACCGTCGTCTTCAAATCCCACCAGAGATTTTCTATGGGATACAAGTCAGGTGACTTTTATGACCCTGTAGAATCCTGGGAAATGTTGCAAGGTCCAATGATGCGCAAGCTTCAACTTCCTCCCAGATGGCATGACGTTTTCTCCTAGGATTTCCTGATACTTCAATGAATCAATCTTGCCTTCCACATGCTGCAGGTTTCCAGTGCTAGAAGATGCAAAGCAGCCCCAGAGTTTCACCGAGCCTCCACCATGCTTGACAGTGGACGGAGTGTTCTTTCTTCATTCTTCTTCCTCCAGATATACCGCTGATCCATCATGTTGAAAAGTTCCAGTTTTGTTTCATCACTCCACAGAACATAACCCCAAATCTTCTGTGGATTATTTATATGATTTTGAGCGACTTCTTGTGCTTTTGTGTCAGTAGTGGTGTACGTCTTTGAGTTCTGGCATGGAAACCTGCGTTTAATACACGACATACTGTGCTCACTGAAACCTCAGTGCATGTTGCCACAAAGTCTTGCTGCAGGTCTTTTGCAGTCACTCGAGGGTTTTTCACAACCTGCCTTCTCAGAAATCTGCTTAAAGCCATTGATAGCTTCCTTTTCTGACCTGTCCAGGTATTTCATATATTTTCTGACCCTAGCCAGTTCAGGTATTTCATTTGTTCCAGCTCAAGCACACACAGTGCAACTAATGAAGCCCTTGATTGGTTGTATCAGGTGTGCTTGTACAACACCAGTTTTGCATATTTGTGCTGTTGTGAGGGATTCTGTTCAGGGGTTGAATAATTTTGAAATTGGAGAAATCATTATAAGTTGCATTTTCAGTTGAATTTGGGGAAACCACTTGAAGCATTTGTTTGATTTGTTCATTGCAAACAGCTGAAAGTCTGTAAATGTTGACAGTAAACCTGACTTGCAATGGGGGTCGAATAATTTTGATCGCACCTGTATGAAAATCATAGTTTTTAATGTGTTCCTTGAGAATTCTGACAATAAAACAAAACAACTGGAAAAACAGGGGAAATTAAATGAATTTTTAAAGAAGAAAATCTTCAATTTATTCAGGTAATTATTATACAGTAGTAAAGTAGAATGTACAACATAAAATCAATAAAATATCTCGTTGAGATTTACATGGAAATTGTCGTGTTTTGTACACAGTGTGCATCAAGGGCCGTGTGTGTGTGTGTGTGTGTGTGTGTGTGTGTGTGTGTGTGTGTGTGTGTTGACCCACAAACACCTGTCTTGATTTTCAGCGTCTACAGAAGACAGGAGTCGTCGCATATCCAGGAAGCTGAAGCTTTCTCCAGTAAGAGATGCCTGGAGTGGTTTTATGAATATGCAGGTAGATGTTTTTCAAAATATGATGGTACCTTTTTCTTTCTGGATGACTAATGTTATGGTAGAAAACATGTACAAGAGATAAAGTAAAAAAAAAAAAAAAGATTATAATTGGTCCTTAATACCTCTCTTTTTCTTTAAAGCTACAAAAAAGTTGGATATTTGACTGATGATCGTGTTTATAACATGCAGTGTAAAAAATGCAGTGTAAAACTGTTGTGCACATTTTTACATGTACGCATGTCTGTGTCAGGTTGTGACGACGTGGTTGGACCAGAAGGCATGGAGAAGTTCTGTGAAGATATCGGAGTGGAGCCAGAGAATGTAAAGCACTGCACATTCTAATAAATATTATGAATGCAGACTGTAGTTCACTAGTTCAGCTTTTTATATTAGCATATTTGGTACATTTGTGTATTTCCTATGGTATTTTTTCATTGCTATGTTTTATATCAGTTATGTCACTACAGCATTTATATCGCACTAATTAGCTGGTTGCAAATTAACTCGCATTCATTTGTTTTCTTTAAGAAAGGAAATGGTGTCATTGGGCTTCATTTATCACTGTTTTAGTAAAGTGTGTGTAACTAAAGCACTAATTTTTCTTCATACTCACGTGTATGTTGGTGAATGCCAATCAGCCGTAAATCATCAGCCGTGCATGGCGTAGTTGATTTGCATTTGGTGATGCCATAAAACGCCATAAAAGGCAAAGCTCACTGAGCTGAAATAACAAGCAAGCAGCAAAAATGAAAGTTGTTTTGACTCGCCTTTATGCCAATAAGAATATATATTATTTAACTGAGTAACAGCGAATAACAAAAATTGTTAATTTTAAAACGTATCCTAAATTGTTGTTACATATGATGTATTTTAATATATTTTGATACATTTAACAATATATATATATATATATATATATATTTTTTTTTAAACAATTTAAAAAATCTTCCCACTGAACTCCTGCAATTACACCACAGACCACTAGGGGTCCAGGGACTTATTTGTCTTATTTATGGATTTATGTTTGCTTGCTTTCTTTTTTTTCATATTTAATATTTATTTAGTAACTGCCTTTTAAAATGAAGCAATGGGGGTTTAACCAAATATTCATTAAATTTGTCAAATTAAAATACATATGCTATATGAACATCGTAATCCATAAATGAGAAAGTACAGTAACTTACCGATATTTATGATTTGAAGCTGTTTGAGGTTTACATTATTTAGTCTTCTTATGGGTAAACACTCAGGCGCACGAGTAAGACACCAACGGGTTTTTTCCCCGCAATTACCAGATAGTTACGAATATCAAATCTCTTAAAATCTCGTAAACACCCATACGAACAATTTAGGAATTAATCCGTTTGGTGTCCAGCTTTATAAATGAAGCACGTTGATGGCATATCTGTACTAAAAGGATCTCACTAATGCAAATTATAATGAAAGTATGCTACTTTCACGAAGAGTAGTTAATATAGGTTTTATTGTTCACTTGCACCTTGTATTAAAAATCCATAAAACACATTTGATTGTGAGTCAGTTGATGTGTGTGTGCGCGTGTGCACAGGTGGTGATGCTGGTATTGGCTTGGAAACTGAATGCTCAGAGTATGGGCTACTTCACCCTGCAGGAGTGGCTGAAAGGAATGGGTTCACTGCAGTAAGATTGTTAATTTTGCTTAACCTCTTGCATAACCGGTGACGCATATAGTCTATAGTTTAATCCTTGCATAACCTATGCCTCTTTAATGTATACTAGGGCTGGGCGATGAGCTGATATGCTATCAGTATTGTGATTTATAATACCATCATGAGAGACTTTTCAGGTGTCGGCGCTTTTATAACTGATTGAACATTGTTGTGCTTTTAATGTTCAGTAACTGACTTAACATTAAAAATGCACCAATTGTTTTATTTCCTGATCCTTTTCTTCCTGAAATTCATGCCATTATTATAAATGCTGGACAAGACAGAACACAGGAGTGATGAATTGTTGGCGATTTGTGAATAAAACCCTCAGCAAACTTGCACATTTCAAAATACATCACGTATCATGCAGATGTCTTTAAGTCAGTATTGTAATTACTACTTTAACATTCGAAAATTTTCTGAACATGGTTCACACACTTGCAGCATATTTTATGTACATCTTGAAGATTTAAAAGCAGCATGATTTGGCAGTTCAGACAGAAAACATTCCTGTTCTGTAGGATTCCAACTGTAAAATGAGCTGCGTCTCAAAGCTCTGAGCTTACAGGTTTTTAGTTTTTGTTTTTTTTTAAAGAAAAAAAAATGGATTTATTATTTATCTACAAAATCTGGTACACTAGACCGACGCTAAGTAGTGCTTACTCAGCGTGGTTCAAGGTCCCTTTCCAGAACCTTCACACTAACTGTACCTCAGTGGTGGAATGAACTCCCAACCTCAATCCAGACCGCAGAACCTGTCACTGTCTCCAAAAAAACATCCAAAGACCCATCTCTTCTATGAGCACTTAACTAACCCCTAAAAACAAGACAAAAAACCCCCCACCTTTCTCTGGCATTTACACCTCTACTCTGCGCACTTTGCTTTTTCTAGAACTCAATTAAAGAACTTGTATGGTAGCACTACTTGTATTGTTCTTTGCTTGTATTTCCTCATTTGTAAGCCACTTTGGATAAAAGCATCTGCTAAATGAATAAATGTAAACCGAGCTTTCGGTAGGTTTAAAGGCTAAGTTGAATTTTTAAAGTTTTCAAACACTAACTGTAATAGGAAAACCCAGTTAGTGTTATTACTCAATAGCTGTCTAGAACAGTGCATAGTATGCAATTTGAGGCACAACGTTTGTTTAGCGGTGGGAGACGGTTGGGCAAATTTGATCATTTTCTTCCCGAAACACGCTATTACATCGTGCCAGGATAGTGAAACAGACTAAAATAGCATGTCTGTTTCAATCTTGATTGTCTGAAGGTGACTCCCAGTAACATTTCAAAATATTAGCACAGAAAATCCATCTTAGATAGTTCTAATATCAGTATTTATTTGTAAAATGAACGAATGAATGGAACAATAATGAAGATGTTGCATTGTTTCAGGTTTCTCTCATGACTCCAATAGGAAATCAATCTAGTTTGGGAACCCAACCGCCAATTCCCCCTACCCTCTGCCCCCCCACCGCTTTAAGTATTGTGATATAATATTTTTGACACATCGCCCAACTGTACTTAGTATACACCACATTCAAATAAACACCTCTTAAACTGTGTGACTTGTGTAATGAACCTGCTGTGTTTTTGCTACAAACTTCAAAATACAACGCATATTTCGTTCCTCCCTTTTCACAGATGTGATTCAACTGAAAAACTCAGGAACTGTCTAGACTACCTGAGGTCGATCCTCAATGATGCCATGAGTTTTAAGCTCATTTACCGATATGCCTTTGACTTCGCCCGGGTGAGTAAATGTAAATTTGACTAAACTCCATTTATAGAAATTATTCACAACTTCCTGCTTTTTCCAGTGTGTTAGATAAAAAAAAAAAAAAAAATATATATATATATATATATATATGATTGTATGGGTACTGCAGATCCCATTCATGTCTTTGAGTTACCCGTCTATAATATAGGCTGTTTTACATTGTTTGACTCTTAACTGTGTAGCGAGTGGAACAGTCTATAAGAGGTTTATCAGTTGAAATAGTCCATGAACAAAGCCTGACTGTATTTAATATTAAATGTTAATATGAACAGTATTGTGCAGTACTGCAAGATGAGTTTATGCACATGTTCAAGACTCAAGGCAGTCATTTATGGCAAATATATTGGTTTGTTAAAAAGCATGGTATAGCTTCTAACGTCTGGTATAGCTTCTAACCTCACTGTTTATGTACCTTTTTCAGGAGAAGGATCAGAGGAGTTTAGATTTAAACACTGCCAAGTGCATGCTGGGACTTCTACTGGGGAAAACCTGGCCACTATTTCCTGTGTTTAACCAGTTTCTAGAGGTGCTGCTTTCATCCTTCACATTAATAATTTATGTCCAGTTTACAATATTGTTCTTCTACTCTGTCAAATTCTATTACAGTCTGACTAATGTAAATTATTTGAATCCGATTCACATGCTGATTACACTGCAAGTCAAAAGTTTAGACACTCATTCTTTATTTATTTATTTTTTCTACACATTTAAGAATAATAATTAAGTCATCAAAACATCAGGAGTAACAGAATCGGAACTATGGGAATTTTATTTTGTGTTTAAAAAAAAAAGGTTTCCAGACATGTATTCTTTGGCATTTTCTTAACCGGTTTCTTGAGGAATTCCCCTGAGAGGCCTTTTAGTAATAAAGGAGTTCCCACCTACGCTGGACACCTATCAGCTGCTTTTCTAAATATTTCGCTCCAATCATACACCTTCAGATCAAAAGCTTTTTAAGATCATGAGAAATATTTCAGTCGAGTGTCTGCAAACTTTTGACTGATAGTGTATGTTTTGGATATGAATATTATCCCATAGCCACAGTACTGTGCTCTGATCAGTAACCAGCAGTTCTGTATTTGAAATCTGGTTTTCTTTCTCTTTGGTTGCAGCAATCCAAGTATAAAGTAGTAAATAAAGACCAGTGGTGCAATGTTCTAGAGTTCAGTAGGACCATTAACCTGGATCTCAGCAACTATGATGAGGATGGGGCTTGTAAGTACACACACGTACACATGATCCACACTTAGTTTGTCCTATCATCGAGTTTGAATCCAGACGATGCCACAGACATCCATGGGAGCAAAATTGGCTGTGCTTACTTTATACACTCTTACCCTATAAATCACAGCGATACTAGCCAGTGTGAGTTCATGTATGCGGAAGAGGGCGGATAGCGCTTTTCTCTGAGTGTGTTATACCACCCTGTGACGCAGCATGAGCAGCAGTTCGAAAAGATGCTGTTCTCTGACTTCACATGTCTTGGAGGAAGCCCCGGTTAGTAGCTGTGGAATGGTGGGTGGGAATTGGCAGGTGACCAAATTGGGGAGAAATTTGTGTGTGTGGGTGGGTGGGGATTCTAGAGACATTGTTATAGGATTAACTGTACTTTTTGTATTTCAGGGCCAGTTTTGTTGGATGAGTTTGTGGAGTGGTACAAAGACAGAGAGATGTCGTCATAGCAACAACCATCATTGCCTCTACCATCACCAACAACTAAAAACTAATCGGGAACAGGCACCGTGGTATCAGTGAGAGAAATGACTTAGAAATGGTCCTTACAAACAAAACATAACAGGACCCGGTGGGGCAGACTGTAGGTATCCTGCCAGTGTGTTAGTGTGTGTGTGTGTGTGAGTGAGTGAGTGAGTGGAAAAAGTGTCAGCATTCCATAGTGTAACGTTCAAATGTTGCCCTTTTCATAAGGGTTAGGTATGAGCGTTAACACTGATGATGACTAGGTGAGACAGCACCTCAGCCCTAAATTCTTACCTGATGTCCTGACCAACCTGCAGTGCATCATGGGAAAGCACATGGCCAAGCTCAGTGCCACTCCCTGCCACCCTACTGTGACGTGACTAACTGTGAATGTTTGAATGTGTGTTTAAGAGGGGTGATCTGTGATATTCCACATGCTAGGGTAAATACCTAAATACCAAAATAGTTCCCTTCTTAATGCCAGGTGACTTAAACATTATGGGGTCTCATTTAAAATATAACCTCGTGTAAAAATAATCTAAAATGATGATTAAAAAAAAAAAAAAAAGTCTTGCAAATGAGTCGAAATAGCCATTGCTACAGTGACCAAACGGCAGATCTTCACGTATTCTAAAAAGTCTCACCTATTACAGTGTCTACTTTAATGGAAAAAAAAGAGCCTTTGCAAAAGAAATCTTAATAAGGCAGACTTTCCTTTAAACGGCCCGATTAAAAGTTACCACAGTGGCATTTTATTAACTGTGAACTATGAATGATAAAAGTGCTAAATCGGCCCATCTTACAGAATATTTTCTGAAGTGCTCATTGCTATTTTGTTGTACAGATTAACTTAAACTGATTCATTACACAGGGTAATCATAAGTTTATCATATTTAATAACTTCCTGCCATCGTGCTGTCCCCCCCCCCCATCCTCTAAAAGATGTGTTTGACTTCTTTTATTTATCGTCGCTCTTCCTCGTTTAGTCCACATCTTTAAATATCACATAATTTAACTATGTGCGTTATTGCTTTAAGGGTTCAGACGTTGCCTAGCATGGTCGCTCTTCTGGAGAAAGACTTTTGACTTTTATGCTTTTTCTTTTAAGTTACTGAGTTTGGGGGCACTACGCAAAAGTGCAAATCTGCAGTTCTCTGTCTTTGGTATTACAGATGAAGCAATGGCTGTGAAAATAAAAAAAAATAAATAAAAAAAGTTAAAAAAAAAAAAAACAAAAAGACGAAGTGGAGGCTAAAGATATTCGTGTCCTTCATGTGATCATGTGAGTAATGTAACATGATTTTGTTAACCATACAAAAGTTTGATATTTTTCTCGGGCAATATGGTAAAAAATCTTTTACTGTGCCAACATGAATGGAGGGTTATTGTTATTAAGTAGTTTTGCTGTCATTCTTATTCCATTGTTAATTTTTTCTTAGTGAATCTCTCATGTAATAAAGCATTGCTAAAGGGAGTTCAAATGCAAGTAAGAATTGAAAGGTTAGAAATGGGGAAAAGAAATTGCACACAGATCTGCAGATTGCCCTTCTTTGGTCACTCCAATTCTAAATACGAGGTTAAATTTGATCTCTGATTTCTTCCCATTGCCTCTCCTCGCAGAGCTGTATGTGTCATTGCCCATATGTTTTATGCATCTGTGTGCCCTTATACCTTCATGCTCTCCAAATAGAATCTACTTGGGTACGATTCACTTTAATAGATCACCCGTTGTTTTAGACTCGTTGTTTTTTCCCCCCTCTTCCTGTTATTTCAAACAAGTGTTCCTTCTGTTCACGTATCACGCAGATAAAATGACATGTCGAGGCTGTCTCTTGAAGTGGAAGGGACATGTGATGGGAAACACGCTTCCACGGCAAGACCGTAAGCCCATAGTGACTGTTGCATAGCAACCGTTTAACATTCTAGTTACATTTGTAAAATGTTCAATTTTGCCTCTGACTGTGTCATCTGAGTGGACAAAAAAGTGCATGCGTTCTTCATGCAGAGCTGTCTTGAGTATAAATGACTTGTGTGTGTGTGTGTGTGAAATTTTACGGTTCTTTTTCCTTTTTTTTGTACAGGCATTTGTGAATTTATTGTGCTTTAAATTTTTTTCCCCCACAGCCATGGAGTCATTGCTTTATGAAAATCACGATTGTCATGATATCTCAAATACACGTTCAACCTCATTCGCCGAAACGTTTTTCCATTTGCTTTCTACTAGTCACCATTTTCAGCACGTACTTAACTACACCACCCAGAAGTCATAGCAGCACCTGAATTTATGCACTTGAAATTACGTGCTTACAAGTATAACATAACGACAGAATCCAGTGGCCGATGTATTGTTTATGGTTTGTTTTTCTTTTATGATTTGATAGTTTCTTTGTCTGTTTATAATGCAAAAATTATAAAAAAAAAAAAAAACTCTGAACATGTACAATGCAAAGAGCATAAATTGAAGAAATAAGTTTTGGAAGTAGTTAGAACATGTAGTGGGAGGAACTACATTTCATGATTATAATTGGGTAATTACCATGAGAAAATCTGATTAAAAAATGTGTAATTACCTTAAATCTGTAACAGTGTAATGAAGTATATGGCTGGGATAATTTTGCTATTAGATGTGTTTCTTTTCATGTATTAAAATTTTAAGCACTGAACACATAATATCTGCGCACCGCTAAAAGAGTAACAGCTTCTTTGGGTTTATGATTTTGCCTTTCAGTGATTACCAAATGTGTTCTTTTACAGCGTTTACAAGAATAGGTGAGCTGACTTGTAATAAATCAAATAAGTCCTGCATTTTGTGCAAAGCAAACAATTTTGTAAAGGTGAAACATTTTTGAATTAGGTTATAATCAGTATTTGGTGGCGAAGGACCATGACGTGCAATCTGGAGATAATATAACTTAACATCGCTATAGGCACTTGTGTTCCTGTGGCAGTGTTCGATTATCAGATCTCTGTGTTACGACTGTTGCTAAGACCGTTTTGCTAGCAGTGTTTGCTAATGCAGGGAGGGTTGGTTGACTATCTCATTTGACTGTATATATATGTATGGATGTGTGTATATGTGTCTGTTTTCACTGTAACCTATCTCTACATTCAGTATATAAAGAGGTTTGTTAAGGATTTGTGACATTTAATCTTTTATACGTTTTCTCTATTTTCTTTTCTTTCCTGTGCTAGGTATATGCTGCTATCTAAGACCCAAGCATGCTCTTCTATTGTAATAATTCTAATAATATTAAGATAAAAACCATACATTTCCAAAGTGTGTTTAGTTTTTAATTCTGACTTCCTTTGCAATAGACATTTAATCTTTACATACATTCCTTATTTGTTTTATAATGTGTCTTGGGAACAATATCCAAAAATAAAAATTAAAAAGACAAGGGAAATAAGATAAATGCTAAAATAAATTGATATAACTGTTAAAGACCCTTTGCAGTCAATGTGAATGTTTGTATATTTAAATGAAAAGTAAATGAAAAGTAACTAAATAGTCTCAGTTGGTGAAATTTTCTCTTTCTAAAATCAGTATTCTATTGTGATTTACTTAAACACACATACATTAATGTATAAAATTACAGTCTTTTTTACATAGTTAAATAGTTTAGGATATATTAAAGACCCCTCAAACATCGCCTTGAATCCCATCATTCTCAAAGCACAGACAGGACTTGGATCTGAGTATCTGAGGGATGGGATACTCCTTTCAGATTCTGAAGCATCTACTTCCTTTAAGTTTGCAGTGCTTTTACTACCTGTAGACACCCTGTGTTCAGTAGGAAACGGATCTTCCTCCATTCTTAACTGACAAGCTTCCCTACTGATCACTTTCCTGAGATGTGAAAGACTCGGGGGTCAAACTGAACCCATCCATTGCTCGCCTCTTCTGCTGAAACAATAATCTTCTCCGTTCATGCCTTTCACGGGCCAGAGAGCTGTTTCTTAGATACTCTCTAGAATCATCGTTTCCTGAAGAAGCTGCAAGTTTATTACTGATGGATTGGGATATGTCCTGAAGTGCAGGGTCCATAACAAGATGCTTTCTTGTTTGCAAAGCAGCCCTTTCATTGGATGAGGCACCCAAACCAGACAACTTTGATTCTAATATGGTCTCAGTTTCTGTTGTAGATAGCGGTGCCCTACTGCTTGATCCTTGTGTATTTGCATATTTCTTGTCAGCAGATGAGGAATTTGAACTTGTCCGTCTGAATACCTCTTCTACTTGAATAAATGTGTCATCTGGCTGCCCATCTAGGTTTGATGAGAACAGATACCTCTTTGGCTCAGGAAGTTGGTTGAGCCTACTAGTTTTTATAGTCACTTTCACTGCAGATGATGCATCATGTATCTGTGAAAGAGACTGATTTTGATCATGTTGGTCAGAATATGTAAGAGCGAGAGACTTTTTTGGCCTTGCTGGTGTTACATTTGTCTTGAACGTCCTTGATTCTGTTCCTATATCCATTGATCCCCACTTTTGGGATGAGCTAGATGGGGACAAAGTATGAGGTTCAGACTGCCTGAACTGAATGTATCTATTTAGCCTTGGTAATCCATCTATTTGGTCAAATGAATCATTTTTCTCTGTAGTAAGTTTGAACTCATCCTCAGATGGGAAACTTTGTTTGCTTTCCAATTTTGAGTGACTTAAAAACTTTGATGGCACTGGAGATGACTGGTAAGGTTCGGATTGCATGATCTGAACATGCCTTTTCACTTTTGGAAGTTGATTCATAGATAAATCTAATGATCCAAATAAATTGTCTGCAGCATTATTGGATTTATCACTTGCTGATGTTTTGTTCTGATTCTCAGATTGTGTAAACAGAAGTGCTTTCTTTACCTTTGGTATATTATCAAGAGATGAATTTATTCCATCAAAGAAAGTGTCTTTTGTGCTTGATTTAGCATCATTATTAATGGAGGAGGTTATTTTCTCAGTTGGAGATTGTGACAGACTTGAGGGATTAGGTTCAGATTGTGTAAACCGAATGTATCTATTTACCCTTGGTACCCTTGGTACCCTTGGTGCAGGAGCTTTGACATCAACCATAGATAAATCCGATCCCCATAATTCTCTTCTCTTTGCTACATCAACTGTGATTCCATGGTTGTTTGAAGACTTTGGTGGAGCTGAATGTTGTTCTGTGAACTGAATATATCTCTTCACCTTGGGCAGCTCACTAATAGATGCATCCATTTTCTTAAAAAAGGTGTCTTCATTATTTGACTTGCTATCAACAGGTGATGAACTGGTCCTTCCTGATTTTGTCAAAACTGGTGTAGCTATTTGTCTGTGTAAAGATACAGATGAAGGCTGAGTAGAACGCTCTGAGAACTGAATGTATCTTCTCACTTTTGGTATCTCGGAGGATGCACCAATTGGTCCCAAGAAATTGTGTTCATCAGAGGCTGGTTCAGATGCTAAATATTTCTTCTTTAATTCTGAACTAGGACGTATTGTTTTTTCTGTCCTGTTGGTTAATGAGTGCGACAGTGGACGTTGTAAGTGGGGTTCAGCTTGCGTGAACTGAATGTATCTTTTCACCTTTGGCATTCCGACAAATGATGTACGTGTTTGACCGAAGAAATCATCTCCCTTAATGGATGGACTTACTTCAGCCTCCGATCTTGTGGACTGTGTTTTTGTCGAGAACTCTGGTGTGACGCATTCGGTAATTATAGATGTTGAGGGAGACAGAGTTGAAGGTTCAGGTTCAGATTTTATGAACTGAATGTATCTTTTTATTTTTGGCACTTCATCAAAAGATGTGTCTGTTTGTCCAAGGAAAGTGTCATCCTTAATATATGTTCTTTGTTTTTTCTCGAATGAAGAATTGGCGCTACTAGACTCTGCTTTTGTTGCCAACACTGGTGTGATTATTTGGGGTTTGAAAAATGATGATTGAGATTGATCTCCTTTGATGTTTACAGAATACTGAGTTGGAAGATAAGCTTCAAATTGTGAAAATTTAATATATTTATTTACCTTGGGCACGTCATCAAGGGATACGCCAAGTGGCCTAAAGAAGTTGTCTTGTTTTTTTGGAAGGACATCTTTGTCAGAAAATGAACTGGAACGAACAGATTCTGATTTTGTCACTGGCTGAGGTCTGACTTTTTGTGGGACTTCGGTCTGATTTGAATTCTGATTCTCAGATTGTGTAAATAGAAGTGCTTTCTTTACCTTTGGTAGAGTATCAAGAGATGCTGATATTCCATCAAAGAAAGTGTCTTTTGTGCTTGATTTAGCATCATTATTGATTGAGGAGCCTAATGTCTTCCATTCTTTTTTGGTCATTTTCTCAGTTGGAGATTGTGACTGACTTGAGGGAGAAGGTTCAGATTGTGTAAACTGAATGTATTTATTTACCCTTGGTACCCTTGGTACCCTTGGTGAAAGAGGTTTGACGTCAACCATGGATAAATCCGAACCCCATAATTCTCTTTTCTTTGCTACATCAAGTGTGACTCCATGGGTGTTTGAAGACTTTGATGGAGCTGAATGTTGTTCTGTGAACTGAATATATCTCTTCACCTTGGGCAGCTCACTAATAGATGCATCTATGTTCTTAAAGAAAGTGTCTTCATTATTTGACTTGCTATCAACAGGTGAAGAACTGGAGCCCCCTAATTCTAGTTTTGTCAAAACTGGTGTAGCTATTTGTCTGTGTAAAGACACAAATAAAGGCTGAGTAGAACGCTGTGAGAACTGAATGTATCTTCTCACTTTTGGTATCTCAGACGATGCACCAATTGGTCCCAAGAAATTGTGTTCACCAGCAGCTTTAGCTGCTAAATATTTCTTCTTTATTTCTGAGCTAGGACGTATTGTTTTTTCTGTCCTGTTGGTTAATGAGTGCAACAACGGAGGTTGTATGCGGGGTTCAGCTTGTGTGAACTGAACGTATCTTTTCACCTTTGGCATTCCAACAAATGATGTACCAGTTTGACTGAAGAAATCATCTCCCTTAATGGTGGGACTTAATTTATCCTCAGATCTTGTAGACTGCATTTTTGACAGTAGCTCTTGTGCGACACATTCTGTAATTACAGGCAATGAGGATGATTTAACTGATGGTTGAAGCTCAGATTGTGTGAACTGAATGTATCTCTTCAATTTTGGCACTTCATGAAGAGATGCACCTATTTGCACAAAGAAATAGTCTCCCTTAATGGATGGAATTACTTCAGCCTCGGATCTTTTAGACTGCATTTTCGTTGAGAACTCTGCTGTGACACATTCTGTGATTACAGATGTTGAAGGAGACTGAGCTGAAGGTTGAGGTTTAGATTTTATGAACTGAAGGTATCTTTTTACTTTTGGGACTTCAACAAAAGATGTATCTATTTGTCCAAAGAATGAAGGGACTGACTGATTTGAAGTGTCAGCTTCCAACTGTGTAAGCTGAAGAGATTTGTTCACCTTTGGTATATTATCAAGGGATACATGGATAACGTCAAAGAAATTCATTTTGCTCTGGCTTGATTTTGCATTAGATATGGAACACGATGTTCCTTTTGCTGTGACCGCAGGTGTCCCTGTTTGTTTGAGTGAGGATGGAGGCTGTGACTCAGGAGGCTGAGGTGAATGTTCTGTAAATTGAATTCTTCTCCTTACTTTTGGTATACCATCAAAGAGCACACCTATTTGTCCAAAGATATTGTATTCATAAACAACTGGATTGGAATCTTTAGATGGTAAATTATTTCTCTTCACTTCTGTGCCTGGTCGTATGGTTGGTACCATCTCATTTAAGGGAACATATGGTGACAGAGTTTCAGAAAATACTGCAGATTGTGTGAACTGAATGTACTTCTTGACTTTTGGCACTCCGTCCAGCGAGGCAGCTATTTGTCCAAAGAAATTATCTCCAACATTGTGAGGTTTGGCATGATCTTTAGTTACCAGAGATGTTTTTATTTCCTGTGATATTTGCTCATCAGTTAGTGGATATTTTTTCTTTGAGGGATGGTATGGTGATAAAGTTTGGTAATGAGATTCCAATTGTGAGAACAGAATGTGTCTCTTTACTTTTGGCACTTCATCAAAGGATATAGGTATTTGCCCAAAGAAACTGTCTCCCTTAAATTCTGGAGTGAGCTCATGCACAGTTTGACGCTCAGATTGCGTGAACTGGACATATCTCTGTACCTTTGGTATTGCAGGTAGTGATATACTTCCTCCCTCAAAGAAAATACTGATTGTGTCAGTTGGGGATTCTGTTTTTGAATCTCCCTTAGGCTTAGCCATTTGGTTAATTGATGCTGAAGATGTTGAATTATTTGAGAGTTGTGATTCAGATGGTGAAAACTGAACATATTGTTTTACTTTTGGCACTTCATCAAAGGATATAGGTATTTGCCCAAAGAAACTGTCTCCCTTAAATTCTGGAGTGAACTCATGCACAGTTTGACACTCAGATTGCGTGAACTGGACATATCTCTGTACCTTTGGTATTGCAGGAAGTGATGCACTTCGTCCTTCAAAGAAAATACTGATTGTGTCGGATGGGGATTCTGTTTTTGACACTACCTCAGGCCTAACCACTTGGTTAATTGATGCTGAAGATGTTGAATGATTTGAGAGTTGTGATTCAGAAAACTGAACATATCGTTTTACTTTTGGTAGGTCATCAAAGGATACATCTATCTGACCAAAGAAATCATCTCCTTTAGTGGTTGCACTGGCATCATCCTCAGTAGAGAAAGTGCAATTCTTTGATTCAGTTTTTACAACTTCATTAGAGATGATTTCCTCTTCAGCAGAATGAGGTGGAGCTTGAATTGGAGGATATGACCTACTTTGTGAGAAATGAAGATATCTCTTTACTCGTGGTATTGGATCCAAGGTTTGATCAATCTTCCCAAAGATACTGTCATCAAAAGATGAACTCATATGGGGCCTCTCTGATTCAGATTTTCTGTCTATTACAGATGTAGACTCCTGTTGATGTGGAGGTTTAGGTGCAGAGATCGAGAACAGAAGAGAATTTTTCACCTTCGGTAGCCTATCAAAAGCTTGCCCTATTGTTGCAAAGAAATGATTATGATTTGTAGTGGGGTCAACATTTTCTGAAGGCGTCATTTGCTGTTTTTGGAAAGATAAGCCAAAGAAGCCCCCAGTACTTTTACTGTTTGTGGTTGCTCTGTTGGGTTCTGGCTGGACATCTTTCTTATTTGTTTCAGACCCACTTTTGTTAAACAGCAGTGCACTTAGCCCACTAAGACTTTTAAGTATTCCTCTCTCTTTTTCTTTACTGTGCTTGTCCTCTATATCTGTACTGCTTGAGGAATTGTCATAGTCAATATTGAGAAGCCTGTCTGGGCTTATGACTGGTATGGCCTCAGCACTAGGAACCTTATGTTCTAAACTTATTTCAAGTCTCCTGGGGTACTCTCCTTGTCTATCTTCATCATCTTCACTACAGCTACTGGTATGCGATCTCTTTTCCCCCTTCAGGATGGTGTTCATTCGACTGGTCCTATAAACAGGATGCACATGGTATTGTATAGGTTCATCTTTATCACTCTTAATATTTGAAGAATGAAAGCATTCTTTGTACTCTGTAAACTGCTCATCATCAAAACTGTCCCCTCGAGTATAAGTCATGTGTATGTCTGTTGGGTCCAGAGTAATCGTGTCTTGTCTGAATGGAACTCCTGGGCCTGTTTTCTTGTTTTCAGTTAGGGTTTCTTCTTCAAAAGGGGAAAGTCTGTTTTCAATGTCATCATTTTCTGAGTAGGAAACTTGTGTTTCTGAGTCTTCATCATCCTCTGGGTTGACTGTGTATTCTGTTGGTCGTCCTTCACTCTCTCCACTTTCACTTGAGTTACAGGAGCTTGGTCTATCAGACTGTTCATCTACAGACATTTCTTTTTCAATTATTGGATAATCAAATGCAGTGACATGTGAAACACGACTACTTGATCTTGGCGAGCCCTCAGTGAATGAAAAACTCTCTCCACTGTCATTCCATAAATCTGGGTCCAGTTCATCCACACTCTCTTCCTTCAATTCAGACATCTTCAATGGAAATGGATCAGTAATAAATACTGGTATTGTTGCCTGATTGTCCGTACTGGCTTGTTCATCTTCTTCATATTTGCTGACTGTAGGAGAATCTACACTTTGCTCATTTGACTCTTTTGCCTCAAAAGACATCTGTGGCTCTTGCCATTCACCTGAGTGAGAGGATGCAGGTGAAATACTTCTCTCCTCTAATTCTGTGGTGTCATCTCGGTCTGGGCTATATTCAAACATCATTCTTTTGCTACCTTCAGTGTTGTTGGTGGATCTTGGGCAGGTCATTTCGTTGTTTTCCTCTCTTAGTGGCACTTCTTTGTGTACCTCAATATGCTTTGTCAAGGATTTTTGTTTCTCTACATTCTCATCATCTGTATTGCTCCCAGATGGGCCCTCTTCTACAGTGACATAATATGGAACACCTCCTTGTTCCTGTATTTCTGTAACTTGCCCAAATGTCACTCTCGGACCTTTATGCACTTCATGTTCTGGGTCATCTGTATCTGAATAGCCTTCATTCACATATGGCCTCTGTCTAGTTGACGAAGTCTCCGAGTTTGAAGGTGATGCAGTAGAATTCCTCTTACTTCGTATTTGGTTGTACCATTTTTCCAGAAACGGTCTTAATATAACACCAAGGATAAAGGCCACAATGAATGTAATGAAGACGGACAGACACACGGCTAATACAAACTGAGATTGTTGCACTGCTCGTGCAGCTGGCACATTCCTGTGTATGTCGCCATTGTCCTCTCCGTTAAGCTCAATCGATCCAATTTGTGCTTCTCGTCGCAGTCTTCTGTTATGAACTCTTTTACTAACACGTACATTGAAAACCGACACATGCTCTTCCTGGTATCCTGAGACGCAGACATAAAGTCCTGCATCATGCTCTGTGGTATTACTGATATGAAGGAATCGTTGGCTGTCAGAGATTTGTCCATGGGGTGTCCACCAATAAGTGTGCATGAAATCTGAAGAAAAGAAACACATTTCATAATTATGACCTGTATACCGTGGTGGCTGTTAGTATGTCGTACTTATGCACATTAGATGATTTCTATATAGACAAATTCCATGCAAACAACTGAATTAGTACCTTGGTTGGCAGTGCTACAGGAAAGAATTAATTCCATCCCCTCATCCACAGTCACCTCTTTTTTGACACCAGGTGTGTTGTATACAGGATGTGGACAGGCAAGATCTAATTCCTCCAGGGAAAGCAGATCCTTTCCAGCATAGCGAGAGGGAGAGAAACACACCACTTCCCATGCTGGATTACCTAGTTCACTGTCAAAGCTGAGCCACCTTCTAATTGTCTTCAAGTTACAGTCACACTTCCACCTATTTCCAGAAATGTCCACCAACACGTTCAAATTCCGTAGAGACAGGTAGGCTGGCACAGGTATGGTGGCCAGTAGGTTATAGCTCATGTCAAGGACCTAGGTGATATAACTGACGCGTTAACTCTTAATGTGTCATCCACAATGTGTTTAAAATATATTAAAAGACATGGTTTGTTACCTTTAGTTTCTGCAGGTCTTTAAAGGCTTCTGGGTGGATGGTGTTGATGAGGTTATGCTGAAGGTGAAGCTCAGTCAAGTAAGTACAACCAGCCAAGTCAGCAGGGCCAATCTCAGAGATTCTGTTGTGGGAGAGCTGCAGTACTTTTAGGGATTGAATATTGCCCAGTCCTAAAATGGAGAAGCGAGATTGACTTACATAGACAACTGATGGAGATAGTGACTCCATGGCTAGAATCCATGCATACAAATTATGCATTTAATGTCTTCATGTCTTGTGCAAGGTTCATGATATCTAGTTTACTTTGCAAAAATGGATCTATCAGTGAAAAGATCATCAGGATGCTACAGTATGTAGAATGAAGAGACCGATTATGGTTTTAACCTGTGTTTAGGTTGTTTCTTGGTAAGGCTACTTGTAGCCTTACTTCTATTGTCATAGAAGGCATTGCATTTAAAATGAGATATAAGGCATGTTGCAGCACGTAGGACTTATTAGGATGATAAATCATCATTAAAACGGCATGTAGGGCGGCTGTGGCTCAGTCGGTAGAGCGGGTTGTCCACTAATCCACTAATCGTAGGGTTGGCGGTTTGAATCCCGGCCCGGGTGATCCCATGCTGAAGTGTCCTTGGGCAAGACACTGAACCCTAAGTTGCCCCCGATGGCAAGCTAGCACCTTGCATGGCAGCTCTGCTACCATTGGTGTGTGAGTGTGTCTCATTTGTAAGTCGCTTTGGATAAAAGCGTCTGCTAAATGAATAAATGTAAATGTAAAACGTTGGTTTTCTTAAATGATCACTTTTGCATTTTTCTTCCTTTTGAAAGCATATGTATGTATGTACAGTGCTACAAAGTGACATGCCAAATTCTAAGAAATTTAAAGTTAAATGAAAACCCACTCCTGTATTCATTTATACAAATTTACACATGGTTCTCATGAAATAAGGATTATTTCCGCACACACATTACTAGTGGTAAGCTAGTAATGTTAAGGTGATTTTATTGGCACAAAAGCATACATTAATGAAGCACAATCAGCATCACAGTTCAGATGATTGTGTAGTGAAATATAATTATAATCTGGTAGAAATTTATAATTGCTGTGTATAAATGTTTGCATTTTCGTTATTCCAAATAATTCTCCATTCTGTTCTTAATGGAAATGCAGATAGCTGTTACCGTGTCCTCGTTTATACATTTATATTAGGAGTCAGTTTCTGATGCAGCAGTATTCATGTAGGAAAAGTAATGTATTGGCTGTGAGTGCACTAAAAAGAGTGAACAGAGAATATTCACTGCTGAGTAGAACTGAGATCTAGTCAGGGGTTTATTAGAGAAGTGTCTTATGAACACAGACCAAAAAACAGCTAAAAGATACTCTATGTGCTTTCTCACAGCTCCAGCACACTGCTTCTGAGAACAGCCATGTTAAGCCACGGTTTTCCAAAGACACTGTGGTGGTAGGATCATGTTGGCAACTTCCTTTCTTTTAGAATGTTGTTTAGGGAGGAACAAACAGCCTGGAACTCAGTATTTTAACATCTCTGGGTTGTGAAAGCTGATCCTGGTCTTGTCAATAAGGACGGAAAGAAACCAAATCCCTTTGGCATCAATTAATAGTACTGTGGAAAAACAGATAGGTCTCACCAGAGACACCAAATGAAACCTTTGCAGAAAATAAACCCGGTTGTTTATCGTGGAAAATAATTTGGCTAATGCCTATTTGACATTAAAACAAAAAAGTACAAAATGTGATGTATATAAAATCCTTGTTATTGATGTAGAATTGATTTAATACTACAATTGTGAATGGTGCCAAAATGTATGCCTATGTTCCAGGCACAGTCTACCACTTTATTGCTCCACCTAACCCCTTAAACTCCCACAACTCATCCAATGGTTCAGACTTATATTTTTCACACTTATACTATAACTATATACCTTTTCTAATACTTTCACTTCACTGTTGTTATTGAATAATTCATAGTATCTACCAGGGGTTCATTTGGAGTGGGAGTAACAACACATAAATGAAACATTTATGACCCTTCTACTGCCTTAATCCTGCTAAACCGGCTAGTTACTGAAAATATGCTTATTAGGATGAATAATGAAATAATGAACTGAGACTTTAAGCACGATTGTACCAGGTATTCAGCATTTGTGATAACTTGGTTCAGGTGTGGTAAAAGCTGGTATAGACGGCATTACATACTTGTCCCATTTACTTTCCTATGGTAATGTCGATAGTCTTTGGTCTAGAATTCGTAAATATGGTAGTCTTTGGTCTAGTAGTCGTAAATATGGTAGTCTTTGGTCTAGTATTAGATTATGTGAAAATGATAGATATTCTCCAATGCTGATAAACACTGTGAACAATCATTTACAATATAATGTACAAATATATTTCTTATACCTTAAAAGGAAAAGAAGAAACATTCCTGGGACACATCCATGTGAACACACACATATGGCCGGTAGAACACAAACAACACGATGAAAAAGATAACGATGGAATGTGATGAACCACGTCTCTTTTCTTTACAGCCCCTAATAAAACACTGAAATGATTGTGCCCAGCCCTTTAATACCACCGGGGGGGGATGTGCGTTTTAGAAAAGGACCTTCCTAATATATGAACACCTTGTCTTCAATTTATTAAAACATTTATTATAATACAGTGCTGTTGAATTTTGACCAGTCAGAAGATGATCCATTTTCTATAACAGCAACTCTGTACTTGTTCTAATACGTTATCGTTTCTATAGAAACAGCTAAGTCACAGGGACAGCCAACATGTACTGTGACATACTGAAGCAGAGCATGATCAGTATGCAGTATTCCAGCATGATAACGACCCCAAACACACCTCCAAGTTGACCACTGCCTTACTAAAGAAGCTGAGGGTGAAGTTGGTGGACTGGCCAAGCATGTCTCCAGACGTAAACCCTATTGAGCATCTGAATGTTAACAATTTTTTATTGATTCTCATACACTTTTCAGAGTACAACAAGATATATCAATACAGAATCAACATAGAAGCAACATTTTTTTTTTACCCCGATAACAGATTACATATGATCAATTTACTTATGATTCATGTACATGTGATTTAATTACATATGATTCATTTTCATAAATCCATACAGAATCTTTTAACCCCAGTAACATACCTCCCACAAGATTTATATATGATTCATTTATATATGATTCATTTATATATGACTCATCTACAG
>JAFFST010053087.1:370371-381591 GCA_022414735.1 Noturus placidus
CAGCAGGAGCCTCCAACTTCACGTCCCACTCCGTTCGAACCCGAATTCGAACCCCCCTATTGAGCATCTGTGGGGCATCCTCCAACATAATGTGGAGGAGCACAAGGTCTCTAACATCCACCAGCTCCGTGATGTCATCATGGAGGAGTGGAAGAGGACTCCAGTGGCAACCTGTGAAGCTCTGGTGAACTACATGCCCAAGAGGATTAAGGCAGTGCTGGAAAATAATGGTGGCCACACAAAATATTGACACTTTGGGCCCAATTTGGACATTTTCACTTAGGGGTGTACTTACTTTTGTTGCCAGCGGTTTAGACATTAATGTCTGTGTGTTGAGTTATTTTGAGGGGACAGCAAATTTACACTGTTACACAAGCTGTACACTCACTACTTTACATTGTAGCACAGTGTCATTTCTTCAGTGTTGTCACATTAAAAGATATCATCAAATAATTACACACATGTGAGGGGTGTACTCACTTTTGTGAGAATTTGTGTGTGTGTGTGAGATTTTTTCTATAAAATCATTATACCTGGTCTCCAGTATTGGGGTGGGGGGCTTTAGTTACAAAAGTTTGAGAATCTCTGATCTAAGACAAATAATAAATGGTTTAAAACATGCTGTTATTTAACAATGGCAGTATATAACGCTTAATACACAATGCTTTCAATAAGGAGACGTTAACTGAACATTTACGGAAGGAGTCCCCAGGGTCATTACGATTTATGGCACGTTAAAATCTTCAGGCATTTCCGGTTTTCTGGTAACATATGACGAGCTATATTTTATCTAAAAAAGAGAGGTGGTGAAGGACTGTTTGTAGCTTTTTTAAAGTAAGCGATAAAGTTTAACACGTTGTTATAGGAAAATAATGAACTCTAGGGTTTTAATGACCTTCTGCATGGCGTTGATTCTTTTCCTATAAGAATGCCACATCATATTTTATTCCTATTAATGACTGTGGATTATGGCGATATCACTGTTGCCACAGTGGCATGATTTTTGGAGCTGATGAGGTTTGTGAAATAGTCTGGGTGTGCCCATGTGTGCAAGTGGGTGATATTCTCACCTCTTGGCAGACATTTTAGCTGGTTTCTGTCAGCAGACAGCGACTGTAGGTCAGGTGCCCAGGACACACATCTCTGTTTTCTTCTAGTCAGGCTTCTAGTGCTCAAAATACCTTGGATCCCTGAACACATGGATAGACTCTCCAATGAATTATTTCCCAGCCACAAATGCTGAAGCCCTCGGAAATGCATGTGGCCTGACCCGAGAGGAGCCAGAGAATGCAAGGCATTATGTGATAGATCCAGCGCAGTGGCAGTTGCTGGGATATGTGAAGGGGCCTTGGATAGGCCCAATGAGGCACAGTTGACGAGCAATGTCTTTTCACATACGCAGGAGGCTGGACAGGCAGGGGTGGGGGAATGGGTTTGCACCCCCCACAGCTGGAAAATCAGAACTGCTATGCAGTGCACAACGCAGGACACTAACATCACAGCAAGCCCTATACAATATAGAAACGAAAGTTTTTGCCAACAGCTAGGTCAGATTTCCAGTGTTTTCAATACTTATATAAAATTATATAATATATACATCATGCTCTTTTTAATCCCTATGGTGTGTGTGGTTTGTCTAACAAATGTGAGTCAAATCAGTGTCTTTTTTTATGTTTTGTTATTTAAATGTCAATATGATTTTGCCTTAAACGTTTGAGAAAATGAATAAGACTTTGTGGACACCAACAAAATCAATGCAATTTGACTACACTGACAAAAAATCAAATAAATTAAAAACACGAATACAGGGTTAGGGTTAAAAAGAAAATATTTTTACCTACCTCATACAGCGTTCAAAGCCACTTCAGAGGGAATACTTGCTCAGAACGCATCATCTGAACACTTTGGTTGTGAGTATGAAATTCTTTGACTTTGACACGAACCCACCTAAGATCAAAGTCTGCACTGTATTGCTGAAGCACATGAACAAGGACACACACAGATGCTGTTGTAAATAACTCAAAGTCAATCACGTGTATAAGTTAATTTCTTACTATGGTTTTCCTCCACCAAAGCATTTTTTTTAAAGAAAAAAAGACTGCATAAGCAAAAGGTAAAAATGTAAAATCATATATAAATAAATCGCCACTTAAGAAAAGCTGTAATTTTTTAAAATACTTGTTTATTTAGTCAATGCAAACATTTTAATGACAAATTATTTCCCTTTTAAACTGCACCCGCTTGTAGGCATGTAACACAGACTTGATGACCATTACTGAAGGCGCAGTGTGGTCATCATCTGATCACTTCTTAAAAAGAAAACCACGCAAGTCAAATAAATACTACACATGAAAACCACAATCCAAAAAAAATAAGTGTTCTATTGCACAAAATATCAAACAACTCAAATACCACATGGTTTCTATTTCCATCTTATCGAAGGATATTATTTAAAGCACAACACAAGTTCATATAATCTGACTGACAAATCATTTTATCTTTAAGCTGAAGTGCACCTGTGCCCATTTGTGATGTTTTTAAAATCCTATGACACTGTTAAATAAAGTAAACATAATCGGGCACTTAGAACGCATAATGTTTCAAATGCAAATCAAATTATAATACCATTGTACTATTTATCAACCGTATAACTGGTGGGAACAGCAGTTAAGCAGGTGAAGTGACTTATGAGTACAGGATTAAACCATATGATGAACAGGTCATATCTTTTAACACAGAGAGTTATTGCTAATACGTTTCAGTTTCATGAGGAAGTGAACTGAGATTTGTTTTAAAGTCAATATTGGACAACTGAGCCATATACAGCTGCCAACATACATCTATATAGAAATATATAAAAACATCACGACCCACAAGGTTGTCTGGATTTTCTTTTATCAGTTTGAGGTTGCACCATATTCCAGAGAAATAATGTGGATTTCATGAATTGGTACAATCATTAAAAAAAAATAAAAAATACCACCATTATGAAAAAAACATCCACAGGAAATCTTCATCAATCCTTCATAAACATCATACTGCATGTCTGGAAAGTTAAAGAGCAAATCAGCTTCAGAAACTATAAAAATGCCAAGGTGAATCAATGATGAATCACTGGCAGCTCTTTGGCCATGTCATTACATAATAAAAAGATGAGATGTTTGTGTAGGGCGTGGTTTAAATGTATAAGTAATTATAAAATGAAAGCGAGTATGATCACGACTGCAAAATCAGAATGAGTGTATTTAATTTCTATGTAATTATGGCTACTGACCAATCGCTGTATAAAAATTACCATGATTGTGTGTTGAAGTAAACAACTTTATCTTGCAGAGCTGTTAACAATCCTCAATAACACAGACAAGTGTGTGTAATTTCCCTGCTCTCAGTGCGCTGCTCCACAGGGGTTGTCCGTGGTCTGGCAGCCCATGTTGGGATATTTGACCTGTACTCGGAAGAGGGTCCCATCTGCACACATACAGAGCTTGTACCTCTCCAGGCCTTCGTTGAAGTACAGCTCACCCGCCAGAGAGGTGTTAGGGATGCGCGATGGACTAAACATCACGGAGCCGTTCAGAACGATGCTGTTCTCCTGTGTATGACATGGGAAACACGGATTACCTGGTGAGGTTGAAGGGTCACAGAATTCAGTCGTGCTATGATTGAAGTTTTATTGAAGATCCTGCCACCAAAGTGGTTCAATCAATAGACAAACACCATCAAATTAGTCCTGCACACGTAGTCCAGGACTCGTAGTCTATGTTTCATTGCAAAATTTCATGTACCACTTTCCAATTATCTAATCTCTACTGTTACACAGAGACACCTGTATGATAGCTAAGCAGCTCTGAAGCAGAACACAGTACTCACAGCTTTGAGCTCAATATCACCACCCATCTTGAACTCAACCGTCTTGCCCATGATGAAGATGCCCTCGTTTCCACGAATGATGGCCTTGCCATCACCTTTGATCGTGAGATCGGACGATGCATTGCTAGTGATCTGTAAAATCACATTTTCACCTTTAATAATATTGCCTTTATATCACAGGTTCTCTAAATGGTGTCCATGAACTATACACTATATATCCAAAAATATGTGGACACCTGACTATCACACTCGTGTGCTTTTTGAGCATCCCATTCTAGATTTATTCCCACTTTGCTGTTATCATAATCCCCATTCTTCTGAGTTTTTGGGCGTGGCTGTGTGGATTTGTGTGGATCTGGGGTGCAGTCGGTGTTCCAGTTCATCCCAAAAGTGTTCAGTGGAGTTTAGGTCAGAGATCTCGCTTCGTACACAGGATCATTGTCATGCTGGAACAGGTTTGAGCCTTAGTACCAGTGAAGGGAAATTGTAATACTACAGAATATAATGACATTCAATACAATCGTTTACTTCCAATGTTGTAGCAACAGTTTGGTGAAGAAGCACATGTGTACAAAAGAGGGTAACTAATGTATAGATAAATAGATGCTTTACCAATACTACACAGTAATGGAGAAAAAAAAAAGTTAGCATAAAAATGTCGAAAATCAAGAATCCTCTAAGAATAAAATACCAGCACAATGATTGTATCAGGAGCTTATTATTAAGATCAGTGAAAAGTTAGGTAAATCATATGCACTAGAAACATTATAGTGAGAAACCAATGTTAGCTCCTGAACCAAGAACATCAAAGAATAAAATGTACAAATAAAAAAAACCACATGTTTTATGACTTTAATCCATGGAGTTACTTTTTATGAATTTAATTGAATGAAATAAACATGCTTTAAATAAATTTATTTTTCTTTTCTATTCCGACGTCTCCATTAGACCATTCGCTATCTACCCCAATCACGCTCTTATAGTAGCTTGGTTTCCTATTTGTTTATCCATAATTCATTAAGACATATTATCCATTCTATCCAGTGGTTTACGCCAGTCTAATTCTAAATGACCACAACATAATCTGACATGATCAGTACTGACAATTTAATCTCCTTGTTTACGTGGTTAATATATGATCACGAACTTTCTCGTGCTGTTCTCTTCCTCAGTTTACTTCTATTTTCTTCTGCTATAGAAATATAAATCATTTTCAACATGTCCTGTTCGTATATGAATAAAAAGTTAAGTATGTGTCAGATATACAGAAGAATATTGTGATGTATATTGGGGAGATGAGAATGAAAACGTGATAGAAGAACACTCACCCTTTCAGTGGAGGCTTTCTTCACATTGAGCACGTTGACCTGTTTGGGTAAGTGGAACTCATGGTTATCAAAGTCTGTGCTGAAGAAAGTGGTTTGTGTGCGTGGGTCGGTGAAGGAAATGCCCAGGTCACTGGTAATAGACGTCTTGTCTTTCTCAACACTTAGCCTGGTGTTCCCTTGTTGAAACACCACCTATGGGCATCCACACATTCACATAAATGGACATGCACTGAGATTCATGGAGGGGAAAAAAAAGCTGTTAACTAGAGGTCTAGGTTCAAAGACTAATCAGGAGAAGTGTCATCCATACTCACCGGGTTGTTGTTGCCAGTGATGACAAGGTCCTGGTCTTTCCTCCCTCCCACAGTGCTCTTGTGCAGTGGGTGGACCACCCCCATGTCAGCTTTCTGCTTAAACCGCAGCAGGCCGCTCTCATGAAACTCCATACTGTCGCAGCCATTAGGGCCTATCCGAATAACTGTCCAGATCACCAGAGTTATCTGACACACAGTGAGAACGCACGAGAGGAGCCGTTACAACTTCATTAGGAACACCTTCTTGTTCATGCCATTATCCAATCAGCCAATCATGTGCAGGCAGCGCGATGCACAAAATCATGCGGATACAGGTCAAGAGCTTGTGACAGTACTCACATAAAACATCAAAATGGAGAAAAGGATGCGATCTCAGTGACGTGGTATGGTTGTTGGTTTCCGACTGGCTGGTGTGTGTATTACAGAAACTGCTGATCTTAAGACATTTGGCCCGAGACACATTTTTCCGCTCATTATGATGTTTGATGTGAACATTAATTGAAGCTTGTGACCTGCATGACATTGTTCCTTGCACTGCTGCCTCGTGATCGGAAAGTGTAAGAATGTGAAAAGTGTAAGAACAGTGACGCTTGAAAAATGACGAGTAAAAACAAATCTCCTCGTCAGATTCACTCACAATGAGGTTGATGAGTGCAAGCAAGAAGAGCAGGACTATGATGCACACGGCTATGTTGCCTTTTCGACCCCTCAGCCCTGTCTTGTGCAGTCTCTCCTCCTCTATGGGCACATATCCAGCCTTGAAGTTACTGTTGTGTTCCTTACTAACAGTCCTTCGCTCAATGGCCTTCTCCCGCATTGACTTCTTCACTGGACCATTTGAGCTCTCCTATAGGAAGGGAAAAGGAGGACAGTTATTTTAGTGATTACACACTTATATATGCTCATACACTTACTCTACCCATCAAAGGCTTGGACACAACTGCTCATAGAAGGCTTTTACTATTTCCTACCATTTTAGAAAAATAATGACAATTAACAGTATAAAATACACGACATGGCCAAAAGCATGTGGACACCTGACCATCACACCCATAAACACCCATTCCAAAACAGTAGAAATTAACGCAGAGTTGGTCCCGCCTTTGCTGTTATAACAAGCTCCACTCCTCTGGGAAGGTTTTCCACTAGATACTGGCACGTGGCTGTGGGGATTTGTGCTCATTCAGATACAAGAGCATAAGTGAGATCAGATAGTGATGTTGGGTGCGGAGGCGTGGGGTGCAGTCGGGCCATTAAACAATGACCAAATTGGGTCATGCAACAGGACAATGATCCCAAGCACACCTGCATATTGTCATCTGATTGGCTAAAGAAGAAAAAAAAAAATCAAGGTGTTGGAATGTTCAAGTCAAAGTCCAGACCTCGACCCCATTGAGATACTGTAGCAGGATCTTAAAGAGCGCTGTGCATAAGTGAATGTTCTCAAACATCAATGAATTGTAAAGAAGAGTGAGTAAATATTTCTCCAAAATGATGCGAGAGACTGATAAACTTTTTTTTGATAAACTACAGAAAACATTTACTTCAATTTATTGGTTCTACATGTTACTTAATTATAGTGTATATTTATTTTTTCCCACCTGGTTTCTGAATATCGGTTTACTTTTTTGGAAGAAAATGACTACATGTCGAAATCTGTTGTGTAACCTTATAGAAAGTTTGCTTATAGAAACTGGTGAGGAGCACAGGTGTTATTTTTTGTACACATTCTACTGTGTTATAGATTTAATTTAAAATCAAATAAATGTACTTTGTGTCATTACTCTATACACAATAATCCATAATGACAAAGTGAAACATGTTTTTTTTTTATTTTTGTTATCAGTTATCGGTGCTGAATGATCGGCAAAACTGATCAATCGGTCGACCTCTAGAACGCAGTGAAATGTGAAACTTCTTTGCATGAAGTTTGCGTTTCCGATCTCCAGAATGGAAGTGAACGGAAATTTGCACTCTGAATGTCTAGTGTGACCGCCCATTCAGGTGAAGGTTCACCGTCCAGCATGGCAACAACCCGAAGCCAAGACAACGCTGGAGTGGCTTTGGGGCAAATGGCCCAGCTAAAGCCCAGAGTTTAACTCCATTGAACATCTGTCGAGAGACCTGAAGATAGCAGTTCACAGATGCTCCCCATCCAATCTGATGGAGCTGGAGAGGATCTGCCAGGAAGAATCAGCCTAAAGATCCAAGAAGATTCCAAGCTGTAATCGCTGCCAAACGTGCTTCTACAAGACCTGAATAAAGGATCTGTGTATACTGATCTTATTTAAGGCTTTCAGGTTTTGATAAAAATAAATAAATAATAATAATAAAAAAAAAGCATGCTGCTGTGCTTCACATTCATAAAAACACCGAATAATGGTGCGTTCAAGTCCTCCTGGGAAGTTCGTATTTACGAGTTGGGAAACTGTAACTACGAAGTCAACTACAACTACTCAAGTCACTTTGGTCGTCGCGAGATGGCGCTGTCCCTTCTCTAAATCAACTACAAAAAAAAACTCTACTTCTAGAAAATGAAGAACAAAGACTGTACATCAGGTGTGTTTATCTTTTTAAAAAATGTTTATAATAAATTTATGAAGCCACTGTAAACTTTATCATTGCATATATTGTTATGTACAACGATATCGTATATTGTGCAGGAAATTGGCTTGTTGTGACATGTTAAGCAATTTGCTTGTATGTCAATAGCTTCCTGCCTAACCTAAGCCCCGCCTCTGGTCTTCATGGGCTGCTTGCTGACAGCAGTAGACCAATCACAACAGACTGGGCCATCCGACCAATCAGAGCAGAATATGCTCTCTGAAAGGAGGAGTTTAGAATAAACAATGTAGAATGAATCATTTAACGAGTCGTTTGTGAGAGGGGGGGGGTGTAATGCTGCAGTTTAAATTATGAGCACGTTAAAGTGTTTTTTGATCTTGGATGCATGTAAATATTTAGTATGAGAGCTTTAAAACAAAATTTGGCACGTTTCAAAACCACAACACGTGCGTTTTAAAGAAAATCAAGAGTTTCTCAATCGTAAATAAGACGTTGTGGTGCCGTTCATGTGCGTTCAATTCGTGAATACGAGCTTTCCGACAGGACTTGAACGCACCATAAGATTCCCAGCATAGCCACACAGCGGCGCTCAGGAACGCAGCACGCGCCAGTCTGTCTATCTGCAAGCAGCCCTTTGAATAACGCTATGACTAAAAATAAATCACACACACACACTCCTGCCTTCTAGATCCTGCCCGATAAAAATGTATTTTTTTTTATCGGGAAGAAAATGAACCAGCAGTCGAACGAAGCAAACGAAAATGTAGAGACCGTTTAAATCTTTTCCCCATAAACCGTTATAAACGGTCTGAACCCAAACCATGCAGAAAGCCGCAAACACATAAACACGCTCCTTCACTGCACTTTTATACATGCAGACAACCAACTAACAACAAAGTTACGTTTCGCACAGAACATAAGATTCAAAAGCCAGATAATGAATGTAATAAAGCAGGTTATTTCAGGTTATAAACAGACCTGCTCGGACGCCATCTTGACCCTCCCTCCCTCCCTGTCCTGTGTTTGACAGCGCCGACACACTCTGGAATGTTCCACAGGAAAACGGAGGGGAAACCGAACACTAAATTACACAAATTATGGGAATTGTAGTGCTATGACTATAAAATGTACCACTGTACACATAAAAATATAGTCAACGGAGGTATATAATATAGGACCATGCTCAAAAATCTGATTATTAGAGAAATTTTAAGCACACAAGTCACGTTTTGAATAGTTTGGTCTATGTCGTGGGAGGCTAGTTGTTATGGGCCTGTAGTGAGCTCTCCAGAAATGGGAAACCCCAATATAGCGATGCCAATATATTTACCCAGAGGCTTTTAATGGGTTTTAGACTTTGGGCATATTAGGTATACTATATGGCCAAAAGTTTATGGACATCTGACCATCACACTCATATGTGCTTGTTGAACATCCCATTCCAGATTGATTCCCCTTTTACTGTTATAATATCCTCCACTCTTCTGGGAAGGCTTTCCACTAAATTTTGGGGCGTGGCTGTGTGGATTTGTGTTCATGTAGCTACAAGAGCAGTAGTGAGATCAGATACTGATGTCGGATGAGGACGCTCCAGTCCCAGTTCATTCCAATGGGGTTGAGATCAGGACTCCCAAGTTCTTCCAGTCCAACCTTAACACACCATGTCTTCATGGAGCTGGCTTTGTGCACAGGATCATCGTCATGCTGGAACAGGTTTGGGCCTCTTAGTTCCAGTGAAGGGAAATTGTAACACTACAGAATATAAAGACATTATATGCAGTTGTTTACTTGTTGTTTTGTGGCAACAGTTTGGGGAAGAAGTACATCTTGCATTTGGTGTACAACTTATTTAATCCTAAATATTAAATTAAACAATGCTCTGCAAACATCCTGTGTTTCATTGTGGCATTCTTGTAGATGAAAGATATACACTATATGGCCTAAAGTATGTGGACACCTGACCTTCACACCCATATGCGGTTCTTCCCCAGACTGTTGCTACACAACGTTGAAATGTCTTTATATTCTGTAGTATTACAATTTCTCTTCACTGGAACTAAGAGGCCCAAACCTGTTCCAGCATGATGATGCACACAAAGCGAGCTCCATGAAGACATGACATGTTAAGGTTGGAGTGGTCAAATCCTCACAGCCATGCTCCAAAATCTAGTGGGAAGCCTTCCAAGAATAGTGGAGGATATTATAAAAGAAAAGGGGGACTAAATCTGGAATGGGATGTTCCACAAGCACATATGGGTGTGATGGTCAAGTAATACGTTTTGTACCGAATGTCAGTTTGTTCTATTCGTTCAAATGCAAGTATATGAGAAATTAATTCTTCTTGCAGCATTTATATTTTTTTATATGGGTGCATTTTAAAAAATCATATATATATATATATATATAAACTGGCCACTTACACTCAGCTAACTTATATAAATCCTATATATATAATCCAGGGGGATTGAACTCAAATTCTACCTGAGCCACATCAACATTTTTGTGAAACCACAAAAATGTATTTAAATGCTGTGGTTACATGTGTCATTTAATGCTATTATTTTTCTTTAAACCTATTTACCATTTTCTATCTGTTAGCACTAATAATGTAAGCTCTAAAATGAAAAAGTTAATCAACCTATTCGTATATTGTGCAAACACAAAGTAGACCGACTCCTGTTATTGAAATGTTATTTATCGATGCCATGAATAAGTATGGTACAAATAAATAATGTTTCAAACATGTAATTGAGGATGAAAATATAGGTCCTAAATGACCGAACATGTCATTAAATTATGGCTTTCAGTCGCTCTTGACAAAAGGGTGAGCCGTGAAGATTTCTGAAATGCATTATGTGTTGGGGATTTTGTTTTATTATTCATTGGCAAGAAAGCTTAGACAAAGTTATTTTTGCAGTTTAGCAGGGGAACTACAGTGGTGTGAAAAAGTGTTTGCCCCCTTCCTCATTTCCTGTTCCTTTGCATGTTTGTCACACTTAAGTGTTTCGGAACATCAAACCAATTTAAACAATAGTCAAGGACAACACAAGTAAACACAAAATGCAATTTGTAAATGAAGGTGTTTATTATTAAAGGTGAAAAAAAATCCAAACCATCATGGCCCTGTGTGAAAAAGTGATTGC
>JAFFST010053087.1:392079-404470 GCA_022414735.1 Noturus placidus
AAGCCCACAAACAGTTTGCTGAAGACAAGCAGACTAAGGACATGGATTACTGGAACCATGTCCTGTGGTCTGGTGAGACCAAGATAAACTTATTTGGTTCAGATGGTGTCAAGCGTGTTTGGTGGTAACCAGGAGAGGAGTACAAAGACAAGTGTGTCTTGCCTAGAGTCAAGCATGGTGGTGGGAGTGTCATTGTCTGGGGCTGCATGAGTTCTGCTGGCACTGGGGAGATACAGTACATTATGGGAACCATGAATGTCAGTATTTGCCATAACAATAGTTTTGTCTGCTGGGTGTGTTTGTCTTGTAACTGTGTTAGTTCTGTAACAGTAACACACTGTGTTTTGCGTGTGTGTGTGTGTGTGTATGTGTATGTGTGTGTGTGTGTGTGTGTGTGTTAGTGGAGGAGCCGAAGCCGCAGCTGCAGCCCAGTTCGCTCTCGTTCAGGAAGCCCCAGCCGTACACTTGTAAGTTCATTTTGATCATTCAGCCAATCGCACTCAGTGGTCCCGTGACTTGTGTTTACTAGGCAGTGGTTTTCAAAGTGGGGGCCACCAGGGGGCGCCAGGGGGCCCTCAACACTTTGGTGTGAAAAATAAATTCTCACTCTCACACAACCACACACACACACACACACACACACACACACACACACACACAATCAATTCCTAATGTAATGTAATGTAAAGATGTAAGATGTAATTATTAATAAAAAAGGGGGATATATTCAGAAGTCTGTGTTTTAAATGTGTTTTAAATCTTGCAAAAGGGGGGCCTCGGTCACATGTTAATGCCATTTGGGGGGCCTCGCCCTGGAAAAGTTTGGGAACCACTGTACTAAGGAACTTTAAAGGTATTTTTAAATGAGTGTGTTAGCTGGAATGTTAAGTTTTGCATTCCTTTTACACATGCTTCCTTGGTCTGAGGGTAGGTATATGACTACTCTCCAGCTCATTATTGATGTGTAAATACTGTATGTTTGTTATCTTCTCTCTTTCTCTCTTTCTCTCTCTCTCTCTCTCTCTCTCTCTCTCTCATATACACTTTCTTTCAGATGTCCAGGCGTAGTCGGAGTCCTTCTCCTGGACGTCTCTCCACCAGCCGACTGTAAATTTCATGTGTGAAGCCACTCGGAGGGTTCCATATACCATTACCATTACCATTAATAATATTCTCCTATCAATCTTTTATCTATTTACACAAAGCCATGGAAAGTGTCATCAGATGGACCAGAAATATGCTTGAATAAATCTGCACCACATCCACATTCTACATGCTAGTGCATTAGACCATAGTCTTAAGGTCTCCAGGCTTTGGCCTATATCTGTGACTAAGGTGCTTTATCTGATACAGACCTCAATCATTTTAAAGGTGCTATGGTTTCAGTCTTTCCTATATAGTACATGTGATTTTTGTTCGTGAATCATGTGCATTATTTAGACAGTATGTTGTAGCATTTTGAGACCCTGATTCTATTGCAGAAGTACTGTGTGTGTCCTGTGTGATAGATTTTTATTCTCAAATTCCAGGCAGAGTTATCTTTTTTTTATTATGGTCCTAGATTTATTTGTGTTAGATTTCTCCCAATCAAAAAGCCTAATCATTTAAAAATGTTTACTTTGTTACTTAAGTACTTGAACATTTACAAAATGTTGGAATTTTTAAAGTATAATACAGCAGCACTACTTCTTTAATGATAATTTACAATCTTTCACTGCAAGATTGTTCAAATCAATTAAATGTAATTACCATGGCTTTCCCCATGGTATATAGACCACTATATTGGCAATGCCCTTCACTGGTGCTAAAGTGCTAAAGTTTACTAGCCAAAAACTCTTCCCTACCATGCTGATCCACGCTGATTGGATTATGGTTTTTAAATGTTTACTGTGGTCATGCTCAGAGTGCTTATTGGGGTGCTCGACATTTGTTTAATTGTTTTCTCTGTTATTCAATTATTTTAAAACATTAAAAATGAATAAATGAAACCTGAGTGAGAATTTCTTAACATTAACTTGTTTTCAGGAAACGTAACTTATAAAGTCAATCGATGCTCAACTTTTATTTACATCACAACAAAGATGGAATATAGACATTCGACTGAGCCACGAATAGCACAAACAATAAGTGGTTTTTATGTTCATTTATTAAGCGCAACCCCTTAAAAGTACATTCAGTATTCTCCACTAGAGGTCCAACACACACCATGAAAGAGCAGAATTCTGCTGAAGCATGAAGGGTGTTGTTAGTTTCTGGCACACATGGTTAGCACGTCCACCTCACACCTCCAGGGTCCGGGGTTCAAGTCCCGCCAGGGCCATGTGTGTGCGGAGTTTGCATGTTCTCCCCGTGTGTCGGGGGTTTCCTCCGGGTACTCCGGTTTCCTCCTCCAGTCCAAAGACATGCATGTTAGGCTGATTGGCGTGTATAAAGTGTCCGCAGTGTATGAATGTGTGTGTGAGTGTGTATGTGATTGTGCCCTGCGATGGGCTGGCACCCTGTCCAGGGTGTACCCTGCCTTGTGCCCGATGCTCCCTGGGATAGGCTCCAGGTTCCCCGTGACCCTGAAAAGGAGTAAGCGGTAGAAGATGGATGGATGGATGGATGGATGGATGTACAGCTTCCATGAACGATATAGACATTGTGTCTTTGTCACGCTTGGGCTCAAGGGAGGAATCAGTGGATGTGGGATGTGGAAGTGAGGAGGAAACGCGTGGCGTGGAGTGGTAAAAGCGCCGACCACGGTCAGGCTTATTGAACGTAGTCAAAGTAGTAGCGAGGGTCAGGCGATCGGACGAACAGACTAGAAAGGGACAGGCAGTAAACGTAGTCAACAAAGGCGGAAAACACGGTCAGGTACACGGTGGAGCAAAATACGAAAACAGGCTTGGTAACGCTAAGGATCTAGTCGATAAGACGTATACTTCGCATCGGGTGATTGATAAAGGGCTGTCTTCTTCCAGCTGGTTTATTCACAGAATTACTGAACTGTTCAGAAGAATGGGGGGAAATGATTGCACAAACTAAACATTATACACAATGGTTTAAATGTTCAACTGAAAGAGTTGGAGAATACATACCGCTAACAAAAATCATTCCTATAGGAACTTCTTATTTAAAAAGATAGGAGTCAAAATAACCAAAAATACCACTAAAATACAAAATCTGTGTCAAAGATCTAGAAAAGTTGACAATGGCTTACGTGTCTGATTAGTATACTGCCTCACACAAGAAAGATGGTGAGGGAGTCAAAAATATGAAATGTTAATTATTGGGATGGATCACTGATGCTGTTTGGTGCTCCAGGGGTTCTTGTGTGCACATATTCTGCTAAGTCACAGGATATTTACCATCTACTTTTCCACATGGTTGCCTCTTCCAAACGGTTAAGATTTAGCCGTAATTGATCTTTCAACGTTTCAGATTATTTGAAATTAAAATTTTGCAAACATTCAAATCACCATGGAGTAATTGACCCTTCATACATTTATGAAGGTGCCAATAATTATGGAATTGCAATATTTAGTAAGAATTAGAAGCCAAAGGAAGGATACTTATATGTGGAAGGAAGGATACTTATACGATTCATGTGTGTCAAATATGAGGACAGCTAAAAGGTCTCATTTACCCACAAACATCGCCTTCAAAAATAAGCATCTTGGAGAACCTGCGACAGTTCTTCTGGAGAGTTCTTCTATCTGTCGTACTTGCTTCTTGTCTTGTAATATGTTACTTTCTTTACTGATGTACAAATATTTTTCTGGAGAAACTTTTTATGTTCTTTTTTTTTTTAAAAATAGTTATAAATCTAAAAATTGTTCATTTTTTACTGATGCAATGTTGCAGAAGACACCAAACAAACATCTAACACAAAATTTAGATTGAACAAAAATAGTCCTAGTGCCTAAGACTTTACTGTACACTTTGCTGTATATGATTACGGCTTGGTTTATTAGAAGTTCATTATCAGTTTTTAATTACAAAGTGTACTTTGTTATTGCCAGTTGCTTGCTTAAAAATAATCATTTGAATATTAATTAGTATAGCGCTTTTTACAATGGACATTGTCTCAAAGCAGCTTTACAGAAATATCATTTTACATTTACATTTACAAGCAACTTACAAATGAGAGCACACTCATGCACCAATGGTAGCAGAGCTGCATGCAAGGTGCTAGCTTGCCATCGGGGGCGACTTAGGGTTCAGTGTCTTGCCCAAGGACACTTCGGCATGGGATCACCCGGGCCGGGATTCGAACCACCAACCGCACGATTAGTGGACAACCCGCTCTACCGACTGAGCCACAGCCGCCCTAATACTTCAAATGAATACTTCAAATGTAATCAGAAACAACCGTTATAAGATAGAGCCCATGATCCCATGATATCAGGCCACATAAAAGCACACGAAAATAGATACATGCTGCTAAATGCTGCTCTCACAGAGAAAGCAAATAATTAAAAACATTTAATGGTTGCCACAGCATTATATAATCTCCTGCTACCAAATCATGAGTCAGGAAGCAAGACTTGCTGCAGTGCAATTGTGGATTGCTTCAAGGCCAAATCAGACCAGTAAATTATAGCACAGACCGTATTACTGCGGACACCACATGGCATTTCTGAAATGAATAGATGATTATGTATATTATTACTGAAATAGAAGTTACATAAGGTTATTTTTAGTCCTGTTGCTGCCTGCACTTTTCTGTTTGTGTTCTGTTTTATTGGCTGAAGCAGAAAACCAAGACCTCCAGCAGGTTAGGTTGGATTTGGAGTCTGGCTCCAAAACCTGTATTATGTGACTATGAAGTGATAAGCTTATTAATTGAGGTTTGCCTCCCCAAATCACTTTAGCTTGCAGTTTGTGATACAAACCGATATTAATGTATACAATTGATGTATACAATGCTATCCTAACTATAACAATTACAACAGAGAGAGAGAGAGAGAGAGAGATTGATTAAAACTAGTCTCAGATCAGGATAGAAGTCTAAATTGTGGGTTGCTTAGGGAAAGCTTAGAAAACAGTCATCCCTTTGACTGACTTTAGTTAAGCATGTAAACAACCTGGTTTGAGTTTAGGTCAAACTTTGTACGAGAACTGGATGGGGGAATGAAAAGATTTTGGCACAGGGAGGCGCTCTTCGTCTTCAGTAGTACAGCAGATGGGCAAGACAGAGCAAACGAAGGATCTCAACTGTGAAGTTTACATCAGCAGTGGAAAATAAGCCTAAGAGCTTAGCTAACAGGGTGTATACTTGAGCGTGGACTAAATAAGGGCGAGAGATGACAAGAAAAGGATTTTGTCTTTGAGCCATCAAAAGCCAATACACATCACTTTCCTAGAGCAGATTCTGTGTAATTAGTTAGAGTTAGGCTGTTCCTCAGCTCCAGAAAGAAAAGATATCCACAACAAGTATTATATAAAAGGCATCAGGGAGATAAGAATCAGGGATAATAATCTTATTTATTAGCCTGTTAGTGTTTAAGAGAATTGTTGACACACTTCTCTGAACTCATTAAGAGCCCAGTGATGATACCAGCATCAGTGAAGATGCTGCAGTCACAATTACTAATCAACACCAGCTAATTAGGCCATACTAATGAGATGAACACTGGATGACATGGACTTATTAGAAACAGACTAATTATCTCCCTTTGGCAAGTTATCCAGGGACCTTGCCTGTAGTAAACCTCCTCAAAGAGAGAGATTGGGAGAGATGGAGGGGAAAAAACCCCAGAAACTTCATGATGAATGAGCAATGGAGAAATTTGGGAGCGAGGTCATGTTAAAGGCTGTAGAACTGTGAGCTTAATTAAAATGTAAAAAAAAAAAATCTAGTTCAAACCATAATTGCTAAACAAGTCTGGCTTGTGACCATACTACAGACAGCACTGGAGCTTCAAATGCAGAGGTGTGAAGTCTAGGAGAACCACAGCAATGCAAAGTTAGATAATTCTGTTTTCTGTATACTCAAATGTATAAAATAAACTTTAGTGTGGCTCTCCAAAAACTGAATGATTACTTACAGTAAAAACCAAATTTTCTCTATACTTTTTGGCCACCATGAAGAACCGCCAAGAAGATGTATGGAATTCCCCCACTCCAGCCAACACACTTCCTTTTCCCCCTTTGAAATGCTTTCTGTTCAGGTAAGTGGAATCCCTTGCATGTAGGAGCTGGTTTCCGTCTCATTAACTGTGCTGTGAAACCTTTCAGTTTGACTCCTTGGGGACATGTATGGAAAAAAGTTTTGCCAGGAAGCACTTTTCCAGTAGAGGACGCAGTGGGATGGAATATTCCCATATATCCCACACCCAGGTTGGCAGAGTGAAATGCCAGGGGTCAAGCGGAAAGCTTGGTGTGGTTTGGTTTGGGTCAGCGGGACCTGGAAAGAGCCATACTGGTCTATGAAGGGATTTAGGATTTCCCACCAGTGGAGGAATGTTTACTCAGGTGTGATGCGGCTAAAGCTGGGGATGGCAGAACATCTGTCCTGTTCCTTTAGTGCGTCCTTTAGTTTCTTTAGTTCGAACACACTACTTTCACTCATTCTTCTCATCCATTGGCTCTTGGGGTTTCCATCAACTCCTAGGTGCCCAATATACTGTATATCACTTCAAAGTACATTACTCTAAAGTAAAGTACTAACTATGAGTCATGATGTCACAATGCACAAATTTCTTAATATTTACAGCAAGAAAGAGAAGCAACATTATGAGAGTCATTATTTGAAAAATGACTGGGAAATGAGCTTTTGAAGCTTTTGACATTGTCCATTTGGCCTTCCATTCTGTAAAAGACATAAAGGTCTCTGACATGGCTTTGACAGGAAATTGGTTTAGAGAATTCCCTGAAGAACAGAGTGAACCAGAAATTAATGACACCACAGTCAGCCATGATGGATATACCTATGATCTACTGGTTTCTGGATTTACATACATTCTGACTACTGCCCTCATTACTGCATACCATAAGCTATCTACAGTATCAGGTCAACTCTGATGCATTGTCAGAGTTACAGCTATGCATTGTTAATACTGCTTCCAGATTAAAGCGTATAAGGGTCAAGTGTTTTATATTCCCCAGCTCTCCAGTGACTCAGCAGGTGATAAACCCATTAATGAGTAGCCAGCTTCATCGTAAGGACCATCAAAGTGCCATACAGGTTTTTATGGCTCCTCAAATCATGGCCTAATGGACAAAATAGTCACACTTCCTATCTTTAATGTGTTCAGTGTGTCACCTGGAGTTTTTTTTTTTTTTTTTTTTTTTACCAGAGCTAATGCACATGGTGACCAGGGCATTGCTAAAGCTTGAATGACTCTGTAGGCTGAGTGAGAAACCATATTTTACTTACTAAAGATATACACTTTACTGGGCTGCACGAGGACCCTCATGAGTGAATGCTTTTGGATTTGTGGCACAGCTTGTTCTTCCGTTCACATCTGTCCCTCTAACTTCATTCTCTATCTCTCGACCCTATTACAGGCCTCACTAAGACTTCTCCCCCACTTTTTCCCTCATGTTCTTTCTCTAAACGTCTCCCTCTCCCCCTCCCTCTGGTACAGAGAGTTTGATGTGTCCCTGTTGTGTGGAGGAGTCGTTCTGAGTGAGTTCTCCTCTGGCAAGCTCTGTGCGGTTTCTCCCTCTGGACAAGACACAGAAACCTGGCGCAAACCCCGCGGTCCAGCCTAAGCATCCTAGTAAATCACCCGGCACGATGACACAGTTACAGGCGACTTCACTGAACCAAATAAATCAGCTATGATGTGAAATTGAAATGAGATTGCGAGAGAACATTTGGAAGACTTAGAAAAGAAAATGGGAAAAGAGAAAAGATTGTAGAAAAAGCAAATATGAAGTGTGTTAGAATAGGGAATTGTATTCGTGATGGAAAAGATCAAGGAACATACTACAATTGTATGCATAGCAATGAACGAACACTGGAAAATGCAAATGAACATTGGCTCTATACAGTGTTAGCCTTATTACTGTTTTTGTTCAAAATGGAGCTGTGAAAAAAACATTGTACAAACTTTATGTCCTAGAGGAATGATTAGATGCATCACGAGAATAAATGTGTCATAAGTTACTGAATGTATACAGAAGAAATGTCAAATGAAGAATAAAGTGCTTATCAAGTCAGTAATCAGGAATTACTGAAACTGACACAATTAATTAATTAATTAATTAATTAACAACCAACCAACAACATGCAAGAACTTAGGCTTACAACTAGGCTGTGCAATTTTGGCCGGTCCTGATTGGGGGCGGGGGTTAAATCAACAGATATGGGTTACATTGCACAGGCCTACAGGATTAAAACTGTATTGCAGAACAAGGAAATTGTCCATAGACAAGTGAGAAACCACATATAAATTTGTGGTGACAATTCTGACAACTGCTAATTCAGGATGAATTATGTTTTAACATGTTTAACAGAAAAAAGGCATATGCACATATTTTGAATCGCAGTATGAGTTTCTGACACACAGCATGAATTCTGTTCCTCACACACACACACACACACACAAACACAAACACACACAAATATACAAATGCATCATGAGCAAAAGATCCACGTGATGGCCGTGAAGCTGGTGTTTATGGATGAACCAAGGCTTCTGGGTGTGGTGAATGTGTGATCAGACTGCTCTTTCTGAGGTAATGCTTAAGCAGACTCTAGCACATGCACAATCTACACGCACTAACACAGTTGTCTTCCTCTCTTGGGACTAGTTAAATTCATCCGGAGATGAAAATTGTAGTGTACTTTTGGTTAATTTTTTCCAACACCTGGGAGATGGACTGAATATGTGTGTGTGTGTGTGTGTGTGAGAGAGAGAGAGAGAGAGAGAGAGTGTAACAGTTCATGAGAGCGAAGGAAGAAAGAATCACAGAATTATCCAGTATTACTGTGCGCCTCTCTTGGCCTCTTGTTTCTTGCCTGGTTTCAGCCTTGCTTCCTGTGGTGAAATACTCACAGGAGATTATTTTTAATGTATCTATGAGGTCATATCTGCCTCCTGCCAAAATCAGCTGGTCATATGAGAGCGATTAATGATGATATAATTCCCATGATAGAAAAACGCACTCTAGCCGTGACATAACAACCCTCTGGTACAGCACGGTCACACCTCTGCGTCTCACTCCAGGGATTCAAAATCAGCTTCCTGCATCTTTTGCCTGTTAGCATCGCTCATAAAACAGCTCATCTGCTCCATTTCACTACAGGTTCTACCATCACATTGCAGTTTACCATTTTACAACTGGACCTTCACTACTCAGAATTATTCAGTACATTTCTTTATGAACATGCCAGCAAATTCAGTCAATCACAAGCCAAAACACTTTGAGGCTTCTGACCAATCTTTATAAGGTACAAAAGAAAGTTAGAAATTAGTTTCTATGGGTTTCAAACAAGACTTTTATGAGAAGGATTCCATTTCCTTTTGTCAAGAATCTACGTGACCATTTACTGCAGAAGAACTGAAATGCAAACTTGGCAAACTTGATTTGCACTGAGGCCCATAGTTGGACTGGACATACTGTAGGTGGGCAAAAAAAAAAAAAAATCCAACAGGATGGCATGAAAAGGTAGTGATTTCCAAAACCAAATCATTTTCATTGAGAGAACCAAGCGAGAGCCAGGTAATTATGAAAATCAATATTTCTGTGTAAACATGAGCTTAAACTTATAGCAAAGGCATGTACAGGTGACCCCAGTAGGGGATGGTACTTGAGTACATGATTTGCAAAGACCATTATATGTAGTGTGGAAAAAAAAATATTAAATATAAAAAGCAAATATAGCTACAGAACGACCAAGCATTAACACACTATGATCTAAGTAAGAAAGAAATCCAACCTTTTGGATGCAAGGTTCACTGAGAAAGCTCAATGTTTTATTCTTTCAATTTTCAGTCAGGGATGACGTTTTAATTAATCCACAGACAGATATAGTACTGGCTGTTCTTAACATGCTGGAACCAATAAGCAGAAAGACAGAAAGAAAGAAAGAAAGAAACTGTAAGCGTGGAATTCTCCAAATCCTAAACAATGTTGACAGGAGTGTTCAGCATGGCTGACTATATGGGAACGTTCTAAGAAAACACATGGGCAATTAGGAGTAATGGGAAACGCAGTGGGTTACTGGTGTGTGTAAGCGGGGTGCCTGTCCAGGTGTGAGTGTCCCCCACCTCGCAACACTCCTGAGATGTGTTATTAACTGCAGACGTTTTCCTAAGAACAGAATATTGTGAAGAGAAGAGAATTGTGGGTAGTGTTCTAATAGAATTTTAGAGGCATGTTTAATAAATACTGTATACCATCTTGCAAACTTACTACTGCAAGAGTTTATAGAGCAGCTGCAAAAAGCATTCATGCTGAAAGGAACAGACATGCACGTACACACACACACACACTGATATATATAGTTACATGTACACACACACACACACACACTGATATGTGTATAGTTTCATGTACACAGACATACACACACAGACTCATCCCCAAAGTCAAGCGTGCCTTTATACAGTATTTAACACAAACCTTCGCAGAAACTTTAACCCTTTTCTAAACCTTCCCACATGTGTATACCTCTACATACTTTCATGGCCCCCCAGTGACCTCAACTTGTATCTGATTTTCTAAAGAACATTTCAACACATTTTGATTTTCTTCGTGCCTGTAAACTTGAACTTAAATGTAGCTTTTCCACCTAACAAGCACAGCTACACAGGATAATACAGTATTACGAGCAAAATGGGAATGCGGCTCAGTTAGTCAGAGCTCTCACCCGTTTTCTCTGCCCAGAAACACAGAAGTACCCTCTTTAAGCAATGGCTTTATTGGTAAGACTGGGAAAGCAGTTACAGTGTTCTTAAGCTAAAATGATGAAGGTCAAGAAAAAAGATATGGTTACAGAAATCGCACTAAGAAACTTTAATAAGCAGTCTTTAAACAGCAATTAGTCTTTTGTTAAATTCGAACATAAAAGGATTATGTAAAGCGGTCGATTTGGGTTTGTGGCATTTCTTCTTTTTAGCTCCCTGGTTTTGTTTCGACATCCACATGAATACATTAATGCTCCATTCCCAGTCGTGCTCACGTGGATCTGTTTAGTTTGTCATTGGATAACAGACTCAATCCCTTGAAAGCTTCACGGGTAAACAATAAAAGGCCCAGTTAAAGCTGAGATGTGAACCCAGTGTTGTGGTGGCAAAGGTTATAACTGTAACGGCTGTGGTTGGATCTGTTAATGTGGTTCCAACTTTCCCAGCGATGCATCCTGATGTGTGAAAACACATTGTACTGGTTCTCCTTTGATGCCATTTATGGGACATTCTCACACACTCTCACACACTCAGTTTTCCCTGTAGGGACCAGCCAATGTGCAACAAAGACAAAATGGTCAGATAGACTTATTTTCAATATTCCTAGATAGATCTAAACACACACACACTCACTCACTCACACACACACACACACACACACACACACTCACATTTCCTCACAGCGGAGCTTGACGCCAATCTGTCAAGCCATTTATGTTCCTCAGTGGCTTGACGAAGAACGCTTGGAGAACATAAAGAGAACCACATCAGTTCCAAACTTCATCTCTTGATGGCAGTCTCACTCTATGACACTGTAACCTATCCACACATACGCACAGACTACGCGTACATATCTACGCCACCTTTTAACTATGGTTTTCCATCAGAGGTTTGCATCTACATGGTATCCCTGTACATAGGGGACTATGTTTGGCAGCCCCACATCGGTTTCCTCAATGCAACTCCATAAAAACACAATTCCAGCTATTACAAATGAATTGTACAAAAAAAACTCTAGACATCCTAACAACTTTACCAAACAATTCAGAAATAAGTACTAAAAAGAAAACTAGCACATAAAAAGGGTTTAGTAAGTTTTTTTTTTTTAATGAATATGTTTTATTTATAAGACTAAAAGAATATAAGTTTAGTCTTCTGTTTTGAAACCATAAATAAAGCCTTAGTATTATCACATACAGTATATGCATACACATAATGCAAGTGTTCACTATTCGCTCCTTGTTTGAGCATTTTGGCATATTTGTTTTTTGCTGAGTACAATGTGTTTTTAGTCTTTACTTTACGTTGATGTGATTTACCAGTTGATGGACTATAACTGGCATATTAATGCACCCCAAGGGATGCATTAGCCCCGGGCCCCACAAAGGCTAAATGCGGTATTGTATACATATTACGTATGCATATGGGCGGCTGTGGCTCAGTCGGTAGAGCGGGTTGTCCACTAATCGTAGGGTTGGTGGTTCGAATCCCAGCCCGGGTGATCCCATGCCGAAGTGTCCTTGGGCAAGACACTGAACTCTAAGTTT